>JAUDJI010000656.1:0-13062 GCA_037389245.1 Oryzias sinensis | reverse complement strand
AAAAGATCATAGAAAACCACACGGAACCCCTGTTCACCTCAACAATACCCCTGTTTGGATCTCCTAAGAGATCCAAAATAATCATGAAATCCCAACAGACATAATCACCCCTGGCCCAACTCCCCACAGACCTGAAAAGGCATTTCACAAAGCACCACAAAATGTATGACCACACAAATGCTGAAATCACCCAAACAAAGAAAAGTACCACCTGTGGGAACCAAGAGGAGAGTCATCGCACCTGAAGGGCACAACTCAATTATCTCATAAATTCCTGAAAAAAGATAGATCATGATGAAGAAGACAGAGAACTGACGATGCAGCTGCTTGGGTCAGCTGGTTCTATCACAGATGAGAAGAATAAGGAAAAGGAAACAAAGAAGGGAAAGGGAAAGAAGATCCTTCCAGGAAACTGGTGCCCCAGAATCTGCAACAAAAAAAAAAGGACCTGTGGAAGGGAAACCAGAACTGACATGAGGTGTCGAGGAGTTGGAGAAGCCACCTAGAGAGGATGGAGATGCTGTGGATCAAGAAGACAAGAAAGATGACGTATATAAGGACAACCTGGGGGTAGAGGAAGCTGAAACGCTGCTGATGTCACATCGTGAAGATGTGTCACCCTTTGCTGTGCCTGTCTACACGACCCTCATAAACCACAAGCACAAAGTCAACGTGACCCCAGGTTCTCAAAAAGAAAATCCAAACATACACAGATCACAAGATAAACAACACTTATATACAGTTACATACAATCAAAACCCTCCAAAAAGTTCCTGTTAAGAGAAGAGGACCAGTCAGTTCGAATCGATGGTTACGAACGCAAAAACGAATGTTGATCAGTTCGAATTGATGGTTACGAACGCAAGATTCAATTGAGTGGGAGGGAAACTCGACCACTGTCAGGTGGGAGCGAAACTCCACGACTTGGATCCTTTCCTCTTCTGAACTCGACCTTGATTTCGTGGCAAAAGGTGGGAGGGAAACTCAACCACCTGAGCTGCTCCTCTCTCTTTAGTCCCACCAGTAGAGCGGCTCCAGCCCTATTCTTGAGGTGGGGGACTTTAGGAGCAAATGATTCCCGTGGCTAGCGACCCGGGGATTTTCTGCCCCTCTGTGGGTTGAGCCTCTGTGGGAAACCGCTGGATCAGGTGCTGCCTGGAGGTCCTGCTGGACCCGTGTCAAAGGGTGCTGTGGTTCATCTGCTGCCGTGCACTGGCTCCAATGAAACCAGGTGCCACCTTGCCCTTGGACCCTCACTGCATGCGACGTTCTCTCCGCAACATGGAAGGGCCCCGTCCAACGTGCCCCCAACCATCTCAGTTTGATGACCCTCATCAGAACCCAGTCGGGACCTGCGTCAGTCTCAGGGGTTACACCTTCTGGTCTCTTCGCCGCCGGTTTGGAGAAAACTGATACAAAACTATGAAGAGCATTTTAATTAACAGGGTGACCATTGTGTTATTTGAGGTTCCCTGAGCATGGAAAATGTGACTGTGGCCCTGTGAAATCTTCTATCTGCTACTCATGTGGGTCAAACTAACTCTATGATTTACTGAGCATCTGATTGACATCAGAGCATATGTTAGAGCGCCAACCCCATTTAATTTGGTCTGTGCACAGATCTTGCCCAATTTAATTTGAATATTTGATTTATTCTCGCCACCTTTCCTTGTGACAGTGGGCGTGATACCGTTTCAAGTGAATGTTTCAGGCCTAAAAACCTTCTGCAGGTCCTGGTTTCTGAAATGGATTCCATTGTCAGACCTGACTTTTATGGGAAAATCATGGCGTTGAATGTAGTGGTTAATAGACATTTTATCACTGATTTACTATTTTATAATTGATTTTAAACTGATTGCTGTCTCCCTTCTTGGTGGGCCACGCCTCTGGCCACCCTAAAGATTGGTGAGCCTCTGGCTGATCGGGGACCTGTTAGTCTTTCTGCCTTTCTGACCACATGGTGACCATTCTGATCTTCCACTGCTGCACATTCTGATCTCAATGCATCCTTGCCATGCCTGAAACAACAACCATCTGTCTGCAACTCTTTGCTCCCTGTGGACTGCACATCTGACCTGATCTTCTCCTGTTTTTTTTTTTTTTTTACACCTGTTTAGCACACATGTGGTGTTCCTGTGGTCATGTGGTCTGTGATGGTGATCCCTTTGTGTGTGAATGTGATATTGGGTGCTTCTAAAATGTTGTTCAGAGAGAGAGTGAATTCCTGAAAGTTTACGTAAGCCACTCCTCCATATGTGCTCAGTATTTGTAATGGGTCTCCCATGACTATGTGCTAGCGAGGTTTGGTTACTCAAATGTATGTTTGGTGCATTTGTGATGTCTCTTATCCATGTTTTCTAACATAATGCTTTGGTACATAAGTATTACTCTTCCTCCCCCTTTTCTCTGGAACAGAAAACTGTTTGCAAGATCTTCTGTTCCAGAAACATCAAGGAAAAATGGTCTATGATAATCTGGTGTTGTCAGCTCAGAGGTCGCAGCCAGGGCCTATTTTAGTTTAATAAAAGTAGTTTCAGCCTCTGCAACCCAGTGCAGGTCTGTTTCAAGGTTCCTCCTATTTTGCTGTCTGACCATGTCATGGAGTGGATGGGTCAATCCTGTTTAATTGGGAACGTAATGTCTGCTACATCCACTCAGACCTAGAAATGACAACATCGTCGACCTTCATATGCTTAGGATGAGACGCACAGCTGATCTGTGGGACTGGGAAATAATGTTCTAAGAAATCTACTTGTCTGCAGCACACCTACAATTCTTGCGAACCTTAGACCCTGTGGCCGCTATACGGGTAAGAATTACGCCTGTGGCGTTTAAACATGCATTCACTGTTTGAGCTGTTACCAAAATTTCATCCACATACTGGATGTGAGTGACGTTGCCTGGCAGGGAACAGTCAGAAGCATCTCCTCCAATACCTGATTGAAAATTCCTAATTGAAAACTCTGGGGTTCGTACACCAAGAGTACAAACCCCTGTTGAAAAGCGTGTAACGCATCTACTGGGTGTCACACGTAAATGAGAATATGTCTACACTCAGGGTGTAGAGGCAGACCGGGAAAAAGCATTAGTGAGGTCAACGTATGTAACCCAGCAGTGCGAGTGGTCAGTTTGGCCGGGGCTACGTATGGATTAGGATCCGAAACGGTTAAAGTGCTCAAAATGTTAGATACGGCATGCGGTGGGCAATTTACCGACCCATCATCTGTGGTACCCTGAGCCCACAGATGATGTGGCTTTTAGTCAATTAAGGCCTTCGCCGAGGGATGGTCAGTCCGCTCATGACCATGACGGCAAAGTACCTGAGCTTGTTCTAGGGTGGCTTTGTCGTCTCCGCAACCACGATGCCAGAAGTTTCTGCTACAGGAGAAAACCAGTCTTGGGACATCTGAGTGGGAGTCTTTAACACTCCGCCTAATTCTTTAATTTTATGTTTGGGATGCAATGTAAAGGAAACGTGGGGTACACTATCAGAAACTACGCCTTGAGAGAGGGTGTGAGCAGAGTGTCTGCTACCAACCCCTCAGAGGCAACATAAATATATAGTCTAGCGATGTGCTATTACTGTCCTACTGTTGGGCCTTGGTACCAGGTTTTCTCATTTCTATCTTTAAAAATAAATAATGTGAGGGGGTCAGGCGGGGAGGTGTAGGGCTCAAGGCTGGAGATCCAAGGTTTCCACACCAGAAAAGCTGACAGAATACCTTTATGCGCTGTGGTTTCTGGATCGAGCAATCCCCACTACAAGTCTGCCAGTTGCTCCTCTGTTGGACAAACAAGGTACTGCGCCTCAAGAGTGAGTTCATCCGCTCGGCAGTAAAGTATAGTTCCATCTGGTAGAGTGACCTGTAACCCATCCAGGCTGCACAGAGTGGTGGCTCCCAGCTTCACCAGCAGGTCACAACCCAAAAATTGACTGGCACTGTCAGCGGATGCACAAAGTGGTGGTTCAGTCTGTTTCCTGACTTTAGTGTTCAAGGACTTGGTGTATGGCAGAGTCCGTGTCTCATTGTTCGTGAGGATTCCAGAGGTTCCATGCCTGGGATGTCAGTGTATTGCAGGCATTTGGTGAACAGGCCCATGTCCACACCCTCTCGGGGTTCTGCCCCTAGGTGGTCCACCTCTGGACCCATGCCATCCATAAGGCTGCCAAAGTTGGTATGGACAGCCTCTAGTCCAATAGCAAGGTTCCTCCCAGTAATAGCACAATCCAGCATCCATCAGTTCCCTGAGTGTACCGCCCTGGAAACCTCCGCCTCTCACCCCACCTCTCCCCATCATTGTCCCATAAATCCTGCGGGGCGAGGGTGGGATTGACAGCCGTCACCACTAAGACTGTTCATAGATGAGTCATAGGTTGTAAAATGAAACCAGGCCGGACCTGGCAGAAATACATCAGACAAATGCAACTACTGAGCTTCCATTGTAAGCCTAAGAAATTGTATTTATATATTTAATTTTTATCTCTTTATTCATGTATTTATTTATGTGCTTTCTGCCTAGCCTCTGCCAGCTGCAACTCAATTAACTGTTTATTGACTTCTTCCAATTTATTGTCTTTCTTTTGACATTAAACGTTTAATCCATAATTGTTTCTCGCTTTCAGGTGCATGCATTTGTTATAGTTTGGCATTGTTAGTTTGAGGGTTTAAATCATATTATTATACCCAATCATAGTCCGAAGAAACATTAGTTGTTTATTTAACACTGTGCAGACACCATATCCTCTGTTTTTATTGAATGACACCGACATGCACAGACACTCCTGTACACCATTTGCGCTCTGACTGCATCTCCCTGGGAAACTCAAGGCTGCAGACCAGCAGCTGTGATGAGAGGCTGAATCTCTTGGATGTGTGTCCAAACAGTATCTCTGATTATAATTTTCGAAAGCCCTGTCAGTGGACAGAATGGATTTAAGCATTGTCTGTCCAAACCTCTCTCTATTGTATTTTATCTATTTATTTTCAGTTTTATTCTAACTATTTGTGTGTCTGGAAAAGCTGGGCGTGAACTAACAGCATTTCTATGCAGTGTGATTCCAGAAATGGTAAATGGTAAATGGCGTATACTTATATAGCGCTTTCTACCTTCTTACGAAGGCCCAAAGCGCTTTACAGTCACAGTCCCATTCACCCATGCACACACACATTCACACACATTCACACACTAATGGTGGCTCCGCTGCCGAACACTGGCGCCAACCTCCCACCAGAGGCAAGGTGGGGTTCAGTGTCTTGCCCAAGGACACTTCGACACATGGGCGTGCAAGGCGGGAATCGAACCTGCAATCTTACGATCATGGGTCGACCGCCCTACCGCTGCACCACGGCCGCCCCGTGAAAACGTTTCCTTACAAATATCCATCTACAGAAATATATCACCTATTGTATAATTAAAGATTTAGGAGCCCCTAATACTGCAACTTTCCATTCATCCAAAATAGTTGTGTTTTGTTTTTTATTTTATTTATATTTAGAATGTATGTGTGTGCTGTATGTCCATCATCCTGTTCGATAAGCAGTTCCCAGACGAATCTGCTTTGTCACAGCTTCCTGTCCTAGGTGTATCTCATCTTCCTGTTTGTTTTATGACACCCCTCAGAGGGAAGACATTGCCTTTCTTCACTACTCTGTCCTGTCAGATGTAATCAGATCCTCCTTGCTGCGTTTCTTTTGCCTCTGCATATGCTGGTTCCCCAATCACCTCTGACCTCATGCTGTCCCCAGAGCCCCTGCTTCTCTTCATCTACCTTCAGCCATGTCACCAACTCCAATTAAACACAGTGCAATTCTCACACCCAACTACAAATGTTTTTTTAAAACACAGACAAAGCAAAGAATTATACATTCCATAACTTTTAACACAATCAAAACCTTTACCCAAAAGCACAAAAAAACAAAACACAACACTTAGGTATAACCCTTAAACAAAATAAACCCTTTTAATGAAATGTGTCTGTTAGTGTGTGACTAGTATTAACCTTCATGTCCTATCGTCTTTTTCTGTTTTGTTTTCTTTTGTTTTTTTTTCACACACACACACCCGGACTTCGTCCGCGCGCCCGATCCACCAGCAGACCCACGCGGGAACGTGCAGCTGCACCTACCTCTCTGTGCAAAACCTCAATCCTCCGCTCCCTTACAAAATAATATTAAAAAATATTCCTATTCTAATCGAGAATTTCTCAACAACATCAGGCTACAGAGGAGAGTTTTTTTTTTCTAACAATTTAGAATAAAAGTTGTCACAGTTGGTTTAGGCATCAGCTGCTCCTCCTTTCCCAGCAGAATTTCCTCACTGTCTGTTTCTTTCTTTTTATTTTTTTACTCTACTTTCATGTTGCGTGACCCTGATTGAGGTTTTATCTAACAGATTTTCTGGAATGCTCTGGAAGTCCAAATGGAATTTCTAAAGACCAGTAAAGGAACACCTCATCATATGTTCTGCACTTTGACACCACCCCGCCAGCCGAGACCACCAATTTTAATCCTCCTAAAAAACTGCAGCCTCACGCTCCTTTCTGGCCCATCCGGGCCCCAACCATCATCATGAGTTTCCCTGTCAAAATTTCCTCCATATTCTTCTCATCTTATCTACCATTGTTATACTGCGAAGTGTAAAAAGCCAATTTAAGGGCTTACTATTCAACTTTTTGGTGTTCCCGTGTTTATTAATACTATATCTTACATGCAAATATAATACAAGATTTTTTTTCTATTATTAAACTAAAATACGTCCGTGTTTATTAATATTACATCCTAATCCAGAGGTTTGTGCTCCTACTCCAGACCCCTGCCTTGTGTTGACTCCGTCAGGTTTCCAGCAGAGCTGCTGCTTCAAAGCACAGACTTGGCTTCCACACTCACATTCGCAGCCATGCACTCCATTCACACCAAAACCACATAGCAGAACAAACAACACTGCAGAACATATACTAGCCTATACGCGTTTATTTACAACACCATGGTATTTTTGTCGCTCAGTCCTACTGGCGATTTTGGTCCCTCACCAATCTTTAGTATCTTGGGACTGTCCAATTTGTTTTTTCGCTCAGTCCTACTGGCGATTTTGGTCTCTCACCAATCTTTAGTATCTTGAGACTGTCCAATTCTGTACTTCGGGGGTCCTCAACTTCCCGGGACAACAAACCCAGCTACCAGCCTCCCGTCGGAGGTCTGTCGGAGGTACCAAGCTCAAGGACTGAATTCGGGGGTCCTAACCTCCCCGGGAATCGTTCGAACCCAGTTAACCAGCCTCCCGTCAGAGAACTGTCGGAGTTACCACACTCTAGGACACTTAATCACTTTTTCCTTTATTTCTCTTATTCTGTAAACTTTATTTTCACTTTTCTTAAATACTCTAATTTTCCTAAATGCACAATTCTACATTTTACTGAGTTACTCACTTTGTGGACATCAGACACTTGATTTGGCTACGCCCAATGCAGAATTTCATTAACAGGTTTCTGCTTACCTTCGTAGGGTGCACCCGTGTCGTCAGTCCACTAGTGAGAAACCCTTCATCCAGGCCAAATTCCTCAGGAAAAACCGTCCTCAACCACCCCGTCCGTGCCTCCAAATTGTTGGCCTCCTGTCCGGCCTTCGCAGATTCGGGTGGTTCAGGACGTCCAAAAATGAAATGTGCAGTTGGGAAATGAAAAGACACACAAGAGTCTGCATGAATTTTCAAACCTTTTTTGCAAAAGGGGAGAGGTGGAAAAACACGACCTGTTAGGCTCTGTGGCTGTCCGCTCTCTCTGTCCTCAAGGCAAAAAGGCTTTTTTATTATTCAGTCAGCGAAGACGAAAGCATACAAAATACGTCATTAGAATGGTGTGTTTTTGTCTAGTCTGCATTGCAGGTGTCGTGGCTCCATAAACACTCCAGTACAGAAAGAAAACAGAGACCAAAAGTCACAAACAGGCCTACTGGTGACCTCGGCACATATTATCCGTTACTGAGGGCAGGAATCAAGCATATTTTCTGCAGTACAATATACATGCATATATATAATCCATTAAATGCATAATAACAAAAACATAGACAACATAATAGAACCCCTGTAATGCATAATGAAAAGATCATAGAAAACCACACGGAACCCCTGTTCACCTCAACAATATTAAAAAAGAAACAGAAAAAACGTTTGAATTGAATGATTAATATCCAGATGTAGAAAAAGGAGCAAAGGAGTGGTTTAGCTTAAAGCTAACTGTGTGCTTAAGGGACATTCCTTGACCTGCTGAAAAAACAAAACATTTACTGTAAACTTTACACTCAAGTGTAAAAGAAGTCCAATAGTATAGTAATCCAGGTGCGGTTTAACCCTTTAACTGCCTGCTCAACCAAACGGTTGAGCAAAATTTGAGTCACCATATTTTTATCAGAGAAGTTTCTAACTTAACTCAAACTGATTTAGCCATCTCAACCAATTGGTAGAAGAATGCAAAGCTAAAGAAAACCAAAAGATGGCACTTCCAGTCGCTATGTCGTTGATAAGCTTTTGAATGAGTGTGATGTATTATGTTTGCAAGAAACTTGGCTTGTCAAACAGGACTTGGACAATCTGAACTCATTACATGTGGATTTTCATGGTGCTGGTGAATCCACCACTGATCTGAGTACCAGAATCGTTCGAGGTAGAATTCCTGGGGGCGTGGCTATCCTCTGGAATGTTAAGTATGATGCTGCTGTTAATGTTGTGAGACTTAATGTTGACAGGGCTGTTGGCTTGGAAATCAACATTGATGAAAAGAAATTTACAATTCTAAATGTTTACATGCCCTATGAGTCTTACCTATTGGAGGACGAATTCTTGCACAAATTAGCATTCATAAAAGCATATATTGAGGATAGCAGCTCCACTTGTGTGTTTGCTATGGGAGATTTTAATGCTAATCTCTCAGATGACTCATCAATATTTGGTAATCATTTAACTTCTTACTGTGAAGAAAATAATCTCACCTTATCAAGTGAAATACTTCTCCCAGATACAAGCTTTACTTCTCAGTGATGCCTGGCACTCCACCTCATGGCTGGACCACTGTATCTGTACTGTGGATGCTCATGCTTCTCTGAGTAACATAGAAATCCTGTATAACTTGGCTACCTCAGATCACATACCAATAATCTTCTCCTTAAATGTGGCAAATGTACCATCTCGAAAGAAAATAACGATCTTACAGATAAACTTGATTGGTCCAAAGTTACAAATGAGGACATCAATAAATACACAGTAACCACTGATGCACAGCTGCAGGCTGTAAAATTACCCAGGGATGCACTGGCATGCTGTGATCCAAACTGCAAAAATACTACTCATTGCAATGAATTGTGTAAACTCTATGAAAATATAGTAAAAGCTGTAAAAGATAGTAGTCTTTGCCTACGAAGCAGGAGTCTTAAAAGCTGGACTGTCAAGCCAGGCTGGAATGACTTTGTAGCTGAACATCATGCTGCAGCCAGGGATGCTTTCAGACTCTGGCATGAAGCTGGGAAACCTCGTCAAGGTGCCTTGTTTGAGAGCAAGAAAATGACTACTGCTAGATTCAAATATTCACTTTGCATTATCAAAAGGCAAGAAAACATGATGAGAGCAGACTCTCTGGCCAGAGGTCTACAAAATAATGATTATAAATTCTGGAAGGAGGTTAATGCTATGAATAATCGTTAAACTTCATTGCCATCCAACATTGAAGGTGTATGTGGTGCTGATAACATTGCTGATTTATGGCGCAAGCATTATTCTGACCTGCTTAATTTGGTAAAAAGTCATGCAGTTTCTATTGACAATGTGGATTTTACTGACACAATGGTTATTCGTGCAAGTGAGATTCAAGATGCAATTTCAAAGATAAAAGAAGGCAAAGCGTGTGGTCTAGATGACATCTCAGTCGAGCATTTAAAATATTCAAGTTTTAAATTACTGCCCCTGCTGGCCATGTGTTTCACTGGCTTTTTAACCCATGGAGTCCTGCCTGATTCAATTCTCTCAGTTGTATTGATTCCCGTCATCAAAGACAAGACCGCCAGTTTAAATAGTCTGTTGAATTACGACGATTGCCCTTTCCAGCAACATTTCAAAAATTTTAGAATATGTTTTATTGACTAGACTCGAAGATCATCTTTTAACAAGTGAGAACCAATTTGGTTTTAAAAATAGGCCTCGGCACTGATATGTGTATCTATGCGTTACAGGAAATAGTTGGGGAATACCTGCATCTGAATACATCTTTATTTCTGTGTTTTATTGATGCCACTAAGGCCTTTGACAGGGTCAACCACCTCAAGCTTTTTCAGAAGCTAATTAATCGAGGAGTGCCCAAATATCTTGTACGATTCCTGGCTTTCTGGTATGCTAATCAAACAAAGGTAGTCAAATGGGGCAATGTCTTATCAGAGCCTTTCTATGTAAGCAATGGAGTACAACAGGGGGGGATCCTCCCTCCATTTCTATTCAATGTGTATATTCATGACCTATCCACTAATCTGAATCTGTGCGAAACTGGGTGTGTTGTTGGATGTCAAACCTTTAATCATCTCATTTAAGCTGATGACCTTGTCATTTTTAGCCCCTACAGTGCTGGGTTACAAACACTTTTAAAAGTTTGTTCCGACTATGACAGAGACTTTGATATAAAATACAATCCCTCCAAAAGCAAAGTGATGATCGTAAGGACCAAAGACGACAGAAATGTAAACTTTCCTGTTTTTAAGCTTTGTGGGACGACTCTGGAACAAACATCATCTATCAAATATCTTGGACATTTCATTACTGACGATTGGAGGGATGATAGAGACATTCAGAGACAGTACTGTAAACTCTATGCTCAGGCAAATATACTTATGAGAAAATTCAGTGCATGTTCACTTCAAGTGAAGTGTTCGCTGTTCAGAGCTTACTGCACTCCTCTGTATACGGCCCCGCTTTGGTGGAACTATGGACGTGGGACATTCCACAAATTCTTAGTGGCCTATAATGATGCTTTTAGGCTTCTGCTACAGGTGCCCAGGTGGTACAGAGCCAGTCAGCTGTTTGTGGACGCTCACATCCCCACCTGTGAAGCTCTACTGCATAAGCTAACGTACAGCCTCATGGAACGCCTGGACAAATCTAAGAACTCAATTATCATGTCTCTGACTGATCCCAAAAGAAGCTCATGCCACTACACTTCTGCCCTGAGGAAACACTGGATACAGCGATTATACTCTTTTTAAGTTATATCTTTTTACTTTTTATTATGTATACTGTATTTGTATCTCATGTTTTTGTTTTTGTTTTTTTTTCCTATGGACCACCTGAGTCTGAAGTAAAAGTTGGATTGATTGTCAGTCAGTGGCTGCTTGCCCAACGTCTTTGACTGACAAGCAAGTCACAACTTGAAAATGATCATACACACTTTCTTCCTTTTTATGAAAATTTGAAAGGTAGGAATATTTTTCTTACTAGGAATTACTAGTAAAGGCGTTAATCAACAGAAATATGTTCCTAGATAAACAAAAATAAACAAATTTCTGTTTGTAATATTTTTTTTAAAACATGCTCTACCAAACGGTTGATTTGTCACTTAATGGTATAAGTAGCAAAATCAAGCCAATGTTAAATAAAGGGACTGTTTGTCAAAAAATCAGTTAAAACAACCTTCTAAATCATCCATTACTAAAGAAATATTCATTAACACATCATAAATAATAATTTAAAATACATAATACTGTATAGTTTTGTCTATTTTTGAGTTTATGTCAGCTGGTGTGTAAATAAATAAAAAATCAAGATTATTACAGCCACTTCACTTAAAACCAAACAAAAAAAAGCTGCAATAATAATATTACCTACATTTACAAAAGTTTTCTACCATTTTCTTTTGTTTTGCAACTAGTAGATAGACACTAAAACATTCCACAGTGCAAGACCACGACAAAGCCCACATGAATCAGATGCAGATCTGCATGACAGTGATGATGACCCAACAGAGGATCCTGATTTTCAGTCCACACATGCAAAGGCCATTGGTGACGGTTCTTTTGAATCCATGGATGAAGAAGAATCTCTTTCAACAAGTAGATCATCTACACTGCCACCTCATAAAAAAAACGGAAAAAGCAAACACATGCCATTCTCCAGAGACCCAATTTTGTTGGAGGAGACAGGCTATTTTCCTGACTCAATATCCCCCCTAAACCAAGCAAAACCATACGAAGAATATGGAAGCATGAGGACATTGAGGAATTCAAGGTTCCAGAATCAAGATTTTAGCCTCCTGAGGATGTACACACACCCTTCCAATACTTCTAAATGCTTTTCACTGATGAAATGATTGAGCATATTGCTTATCATACAAATCTACAAAGCTAAATAGATCTCTTTGATATGCTGGTGCACCTGTACAAGACCTGTACAGCTAAATCTAGGTGATGGTACAGTCCCCTGTTTGGATACATCATCGACTTGTGTGCCACTAATTCCTGGCTGGTCTACAAGAGGGACATACTGAAGCAAAAACCAGTGTTACTCAAAAGGTTCTGCCTGGCTGTTGCACACAGTTTAAATAAGATCAACAAGCGAGCAGCCAAAGTTGGCTGACCATCATTGAGCTCTCTACCACAGATGTGGAAAGGCCACACACCAAGGCCATCACGACCAAAACAACAGTGTGCACTACGACACCATGGTACAGTGTCTCTTCATTCTGACAAGCTGGGACGATGAAACCTCGGTCCAAATAGGTCAAGATGTCAGAAATATGTTTTTCTATGTTTCATTCCAAACCAAGAATGTTTTATGAAATACCATCAACAGTCAATATCCAAAATCGTTGTGTCAAACATCTTCCAGGACATATAGGTCAAAATTTGCTTTGTTTTAAAAAAGTTCAATGTTTTAGGCATGATAAAGAGGAATGGAGACAAATGCCCTTAATACTGAGTGTTAATAATGTCTAAATAAATTGGTTTACATGATTTTTTCAAATATTTGTTGTATCTGTATGAAATTTTGCACTTTTACCATTAAAGGACATCTCAACCGTTTGGTAGAGGTCAT
>JAUDJI010000655.1:0-13066 GCA_037389245.1 Oryzias sinensis | reverse complement strand
GCTAGCCATGTTGTCTGCCTTGTCTTCCTTTCGTTACGTCACAAACAGGGGGGCGAGAATTCGGCGGAATGCGTGAAGCCGGCGGCCGTCCTCGTTGTTTATATTGCGTTTTTCGCTATTTATTCTTTTTCGAAAAATATTAAAAACAATCGCAACATGAAATAGAGACTATTTACTATATTTTGGCTTATTAAAATAGACCATGTCACCCACACTTTAAGTAAAGAAGTAACCTTTTTATTTTGGACAAGTGAAAACAAGTTTAGAATAACGAAATTAGACAAAAACAAGACAAAAGTTATATAAAACAAGAGACAATTATTTAAACACAAGTCCAAAAAGGGAGTAAGAAGAAAATTCTTATACTTAACTTTGATTCCAAGAGCGTGTTCATTTATTTATTATTCATCCCAGAAATGGGCGTTACATTTGTCTTCGGTTTGATTAAATAAAAGCAACATTTGCTTGAACTTGTCTGCCGTTTGTACTTATTGCTCTCCTTAAGTAGGGTGGGGGGGGAATCGGGGAAAAATCGGAAATCGAATTAAAATAGCCTTTTTAGGCTATATCGCCCAGCCCTAGATCAACCCTATCGAAAGCCTTCTCCTGATCTAAGGATAACAGTCCAACTGAAGTGTCACAGTTATGGCAAATATCAAATAAACCACGTACAAGAAAATGATTGTCCATAATAGATCGGTCAGGCACACAATAAGACTGACCTGATCTGTTTACGAATGGTAGTCACATGTTTCTTCAACCTAGACCATTTCTTCTCGTCAAGTGTATTAAACTCAACCAATTTCTGTAAAGTTAGTGATGTCAGAATGAATTTTTTTAAATCCGGAAAATAATCAGCCACTTTAACCGGTCTACCAAAGGAATCATCAAGGAAATGATTAATTTCCTCAAGAGAATAAGTGTCATTGGACGATATCTGGGACTCTGCCAGAGAGACAAAGTCAGAGTCTGAATCCAGCTGTGGTGACAGGAGGAGGAATCACAGCAGAAACCTCATCAGTAACAGCCGACTGTCCATTTGCACACTCAGCCTCTTCCTCAGTCACCCCTCTGCCCATTTTTATGGAAGCATTTCTGTTGCATACTTAAAAATAAAAGTCAAAACGAGAAATACTTTTTCATTTTCAAAATAAAGCTGCATTTTTTTGACTCAAAATTAAAATGAAAAAGCAATCCACCAAAATGCTTTCTCTTTTTCACCATAGCTTATTCTGTCACTTAATTAAAATGATAATGAAAATAGTATTTGACATTTCATTTTCAAAAGGTTATCTGGTAAATGTGTAGCATAATTCATTTAGAAATGTCTAATTTGACAATTAAAATGGATTAACAGAAATGATTTTTAATCATCAAAATGTAACTGCATCAAATGACTCAAAATTAAAATGAAAAAGCAATAATTCAAAATGCTTTTCCATTTTCTTCTTTACTATCGCTTATTCTGTGACATAATTAAAATGAAAATGCAAAGAGGGAATTGCATTTGTATTTTCAAATTCGACCCGCAAAATCTGTAGCAAAATTCAATCCCCAGTGAGCATTTCCAAGGGGGAGGCGGGGCGATGGCCTCAGTGCTCACTGTTCTTCTGTACCATTTGCCCTCCTGCAGCGTTGCAAGATTGGGCGGTTATGGTTCTAAATTTGCGGGTAAAATGGCCGTAGGGGAGTAGGCAAAATGTAGGTTATTTTAGGGTCGGTTTGGTAGTTCTTATTTTCCCATGAAAGTATATTATGTGGCTGTTAGAGTTCTGCGAAGCTTCTATGTACTGGAGCTCCGTGAATGCACCAGGCCAAGTGTGGGAGGAGCTACCAGCTAATGTTTTTAGCCGAATTTGCTACATGGAATGGTGACTGTGTTCAATGAGTTATATCGCTAGAGGAGACATCACGTGATTCCTCATGGGAGGAGAGCACCGCCATCTTGGAGAGGTCAAGTCACTGCTGCAGTGCACGCATGTGAACACATTTCTTTGGAAAATGCCAGTTCATTGTGCGGGTTGTTCTGCCAAGATCAGAGAAATGAGTCCACGAATGAGGAAGACAGAACATTTCACAGGTAAGTATTATATTTTTTTCTTTTAATGCTGCAGGGGCTTCATTAATATTACACACATTGACATGAATGATGCTGCAGGGCTATTATCAACATGCTGCATGATGTATGCATAGTTTCCTGTCTGCATAAATGTACATTTTATTTTATTAAACCTATACACAGTATACTAGGACTAGGCTATTATAGTAATCTAGATTTATACATTTCTGACTCAGTGACTGACTTGCAAGTTTCCAGTGGATTCAGACTTAAGGAAAAAGTGTGCATTAGCATTAAAAAGATCTAACCCAGATGGATCACTGTGGTTACCAACTAGCAATACAGTCTGGCTATGTTCAAAACATTTGTGGAAACACATTTTGATAAGACAGGCCAGACTGTTCTCTTTAAACCCAGCACCGTACCATCTGTGTTACACAAATTGATCACTCAAATGAATTAGTACATCTATTGTTTGTCTCTTTTTTTTCCGCCTTCAAAAGCCGCCTTAAAGCTACTCCTCTGCTCAGAGACTCGGTTCTCCCGGGAGGCAAGGACAGACTGAGGTCTGAATCGTCCTCCGGAGCGTTGAACGTAACGAAGCACCTTTTACCTTCCCTTCACTTTACACACTGCTCACTGGCGATGGAATTTTGCTACAGATTTTGCGGGGTAAATTTGAAAACACAAATGCAATCCCCTCTTTGCATTTTCGCTTTAATTATGTCAAAGAATAAGCGATAGTAATGAAGAAAATGAAAAAGCATTTTGGTGGATTGCTTTTTCATTTTAATTTTGAGTCATTTGATGCAGCTTCATTTTGAAAATGAAAAAGCATTTCTGGTTTTGACTTTTATTTTTAATTATACTACACAATCGCTTTTATCCCTTGTGCTATAGGCACTTAAACGTTGGAGGTGGGTCATCTAGACCAACTAGACAGTGCGCTGAACCTTTTTTCTTCAATGATTTGTGATCTTCACTGGTGTCCATGGATTACATGAAATCTTTCCACCTTTATCCACCTTTGTCATGGTAGGGAGAACACGTCAATGTAAGGGTGGGGTCATCTAAGATAGCACAAGGGTTATACATTTTATCACCACTAGAGCGGTCAGAAAAACATAAATTTTCCCCTCAATTTAATAATTTGTGGCCAAGAATTCGTTTTTTTAGCACACACATTTGGATTTTGTGAGTTACTATTTTCAATTATTACTACTAATTTGTCCCACAAAGTTCGTAGTATTAGGAATGTTCAGGGCTCCATGGAAACGACAAAACCAGCAGAAGAAAAGTCAATTCTGTACCTTTTTGTCTTTCACAGGACACCAGACCGAAGAGACATTCCATCCTGCCAATCTGCTAATACTTGCAGCACAAAGTAGATCACAAAAACAAATAAAATAAAAATAAATAAAAAGTTAAAGGGAAAAGAAAAAAACAATACCGCCGTTTTACGTCTTTATACAGTTACTGTTAGGTTATTGTTCCCGCTATTACTGTCTGGTTCCTCCTTTTTTCTCCCTTTCTAACGTAAATGCGTGAATTTTAGATTGAACTGTCTTTTTAAAGCGCCTCTGCCTTTTAAACGACTGTCTGTTATGGTGACAGAACAACGGGGTTTTGTTTATGTTGAAACTTGTTACCGGAAAGTGACGATAAAGACGCGCCTCTTTGGTCGCTTGTTTTGTTCACAGTGATACACGGGAGGGGCGGGGCTTTCCTCTGAGTTGACCTAAGTCACAGCAGTTACTGATTTGCATTCTTTTAGTCTCTTTCTGTTTTCCGCTTCATAACATAATAAACTTAAACCAAATAGTATTTGAAAACAAAGAAAAGTATAGGTTAAAAATGACAAAAAATAAAAATGTTACCAGTTTTTGATTTAATATTTATTAACATGGGTAGGTTTACATTATTCAGAAATGAGTTGTTGCTTTGTTCTGATGGGTGGATCTGTGATGTGTATACATTTTTATAAGTCTTTAAACGCGTTCTTAATTTTGACCTGTGATATTACCTGTCCGGTCCATAATTTATGGGATTGTTGATTTTTCTTTATTACTTTTTAAGAAATTTGCAAGATTTATTTAAGTTTTCAAATCTTTCGAGTCAAAGTCTTTTCTATTTTGAATAGTGTTTGTTTATTGATAATGTCATTTAGCTGAAGCTTTTATTTTTTTCAGATCTCCCAGAATGTGTTCCTGTGCAGAAGCAGTCTCCAGAGTTTGGATTTTACTTTCTAATTCTAATAAATCTGCTTTCTCTTTGTGTTTTTTCTGAGTTGAGTAAGAAATGATTTTCCCTCTCAACACTGCTTTTGCTGTTTCCCAAAGAAGACATGGTGAAATGTCAGGATTATTGTTTAATTCTAAGAAGGTTGCCCACTCTGTTTTAAAGAATTCAATAAATTCTTTTTATTTTAACAGAGATGTATTAAACCTGCATGTACCCAAAGGTGGGGATATTTTCCTAAAAATATTTACAGAAACTGGTGCATGATCACTGATAATGACTGGATGAATGCTGCAACTTTTGATATCTTTTAAAATAGATTTATTGACTAATAAATAGTCTAAAATAAAGTGTGAGTGATGAACTGGAGAGAAGACGGTGAACCCTTTAGTGTTTGGGTGACATGAGCGCCAAGCGTCACAGAGACCCAGATCATTCATGTACTGCTTTAGTCAGAGTGAACAGAGAGTGAGGTAAAGTATCTGTGGAGTCGTCAACATTCGGGCCATAGACACTATCTATGCAAAAGTCGTTGTTCTGAACTGATATGTTGATGATTACAAATCTTCCAGGAGGGTATTCCAGGGGGGTATTCCAGAAAGCGGGTTATGCTAGCTCCCACGGTAAGTTTGAGGCTAAGGAAGTTGATAACCTCAGTTTTCGGTTCCAGAAATGGAGGTATGTTTCAGGGTAGGTCAAGTAACCATAGCAACTCATGCTCTGAACATAACCTGGTCTGGAGCAGGTTTAGTTGAAGCTTACTTGTTTACAGTGATGTGAAGCAGCATGGCGTGTCCATTTGAAAATGATTTAGTGGATGAAGAAGCTCAGATTATACTTTTTCCACGGTGAGAGGGTGATAAGATCACTTATGGATGTTGGAAAGAAAAACTTTTTTACTTTGATCTAACTTAATTATTTGCTTCAGTTAACATAAATCATTTTTTGTTAGGTCAACTTAAAAATTACACGTAGTTTTCAGACAGTTATTTTACTTTAATTCAAATTAATTCAATTAATTAGGTGTAACTTTGGTGCTGCTGTTAGATCGGCACCGCAAGGGATTCAGGGATATCATTCCCTTTGCCTGTCTGAACAGATTTGGGTTTAAGCATGGCTTTTTGACAAAATGTGTTTAGTTGTTTTAACTGTTTTAGCTGTTTTAATGTGTTTTGAGAGTTATTTTGTCCTACTAAGCTTATGTCTCTGCACCATAAGTGAGAGTGAAGTAGAGGATGATGAATTTATATAGCACTCCTACCATAGTAATTGTAATTATAATGACAGATAATTCTTTGATGAATTTATACACTCCGTGCAATTTTTTTTCCATCCTTTTAATTGTTATAAAAATGAGCATATCTGCCGGCTCAAACGTAGACATATGAGAGTTCAAGAATCATAATTAATTAAGATGGAAAAAATATTAATTGAATTGGTGTAATATGACATTTAGTTAGATAAATATGTAAATATGAGTTGTACAAAAAATTACTGAGTTTTATAGATGTGAAATGAGGTTGAATAAATTTAACTCAATTACTTGTTACCAATAGAAGTAATTCATTTAAGTTGGCAAAATTGGGTAAGTTATATATATGCATCACAAAGAAAATGGAAATAAGATCAGAAACATTTTTTTACTACAAGCAGAAACTCTTTCTTTTGCTGATGCAGCCATATTACTTTTTTGATGGGCGTACAATCTTTATACGCTGTCATTAAAAGCTCAGACTCCGCCTCACTGAAGTGTCGTGCTCTCTTATTTTCTCCACGCGTTTCCATGGTGACTCCGTAAATCGGCGATCCATTGAGAATGTCTTTATGTACATGCCGCACAAGTGCATTAACCCAGGGTTACCAAGTCGAGCGTAATTACGCTAACTCGTATCCACTCTTTTGGAACCGACATACCCCGAGTAAGTAAGTTCAGGCGGATTTCAGCCAGAGTTCAGGCTTAAAGTTAGGCTAGTTTAAACATGCTTCCTGGAATACCCCCCAGGGGCCTGTTTCAGAAAGGAGGTTCAACCAACTCTGAGGTTAAACTTGAACTCTGAGTTGGTCAATTGAGAGATTAACAACTCTGTGTTTTCTGTTTCAGAGAAGCTGATCGGAGTTAGGTCAATCAACTCTGAGTGGACTGATTCGGAGGTAAGTGTGCGCACCGCGACTATAAGAAGCCATTATCAATGGAGCGCAGATATTACGAGTCACCATGGCAACCGTGAAAAAAATAGGTCTGCATATTTTTCACCAGCTGAACTTGACGTGCTGCTGCAGAATTACAGTGAATATGAGCACATATTCCGGAAGAAAAGCAACACCGCTGCATCTGCAAAACAGAGACAGTTAGCGTGGGAAAACATAGCTGCTCAAGTTAATGCCTAAGTTTGCATTTAAATCATTGTTATAAAATATTGGCTGTAATAACTTTTTAAATAGCGTAAGGTGTGAAATATATTTAGTAGTATTTAGGTGTACTTTTGAAATGTTATTCCTGGTGTTATTCATGAAATGCTGCATAGTGTACAGAACCAATCTGGGGGAAAAATGCATTTAATGTCGGTAATGTTTAGAGGACTTTTTTGTTAACCTTCCCCTCTTGCAAACGTTGGTCAGTTTAATATTAATACATGCAATTGTGTTTTTAAAAGTGAACTTTCGTCTACCCTTGTATTGATCAAGTGGTATAGCTTTATATGGGGTTAAGAAAATAAGCAGTGCTAGCAAATTGTGTTTCCAAAAAGTAATTGTTACATTAATCTAATTCAATGTCCCTGATTTCATTTTCATGTAGATGCAATCCTGCAGGAATTAAAAGAACATGGCAGCAGCTAAAAATGAAGTATAAAAACATAATTCAATCAGGTCAAATGTGAGCATGTCATGGATGTAGGCTTTGTTGACAATATTTGACATATGAAACATCTACATAGCAATACCTAATGGTGTTTTCATTGTATATATGTAACGCTCAAACAAAAACGTATGGGGAAATGACAAAAAATCGAGTCTAGGTCTCAAAATTCTCGCACGACGTAAATGTAATTAATGCTGAATTAATGCTCCTTCCTCGTCTATTGGGTCCTCCAGAAAAGTACAAGCCATTCTTGTCACTTAGACCGTCAGGGGTTGACATAGCCCAGAAATTTGCACTGGCCCTCAGGGCCAGTAGTTTTTGAAAGTTACTGGCCCTGCCTGAAAGTTACTGGCCCGACAACGCGCATAGCGGGACCCGCCGCTCCGCAGGTGCTTGCAACTTTAGGGGGGTCCGGGGGCATGCCCCCCCGGAAAATTTTAATATGGTGCAATTTGGTGCATTCTGGTGACATCTAGCACTAATTTTACACTTTTCAATGACTGAAAATAGACCATATCAAACTTAAATCTGCTCTAGTCTGTTTCAGATGTTTTGAAGAGAGCACTGCAGTGTAGTAGGTAACACTAGTTCAGAAGTTTTCATGCTGCTTCTAATCACTGCTATTTCACATTTGTTCGTAATCAATAGTTAAGAAGTTTTATTTACTTTTCTGCTCTGACTGCCTTGACGTTCTGCTTTTTGTTACTGTTGCAAAGTTACATTTACTTTTTAGTTACTTTAGTTACTTAATTAAATTAAATAATTGAAAAACTAAATAAAAATAAATGATTGAGATTAGGCCTGCACAATAAACCGCAAATTTATCGTTATCGCAAAATCCAGCTCTGCAATATGCATATCGCAAAAGACGGCAAATGTCGCAATAAATCATAAACCTTAACTGTGTTAAAACAATGTAATGGCAGCTTGAACCATTTAACGAATCAAATAAATCCCTTAATGCATTTGACCAATCGGATGGACGCCTTCACATTGTTGACCAATCAGATGGAGCCCTGTTATGTTAGATGTTTGTAACCTATGTCAACGTGGGTCATTTGGAGTATAATTTTTAAACTGGGAATGGTTATTTGGTTATTTATCTATTTGTTTATGTACCGCAAATTATATCGTTATCGCAATTTTAATCTCTGATATCGCATATTGCGAGTTTTCCTCATATTGTGCAGGTCTAACTGAGATCATTCAGCTAACTAGAAATACTTACTGCTTACAGTGTTGTAAAGAAAAACAAAATTAAGTAGTTTAACATTCTACTGCATTTGAGTCTGAGATTCAGGTATTTGGAGTTGCCTTTGATTCTTTGACATTCAGCTTAAAGCTTAGTGCATACAGTTTCATCTTCAATGCATTCATTAAATATCTTGCTGTCCATACTACTAATTATACCCATTACTCCATCTAACATATTCCTATCTATTCCTGCCATGTCTTCCACATCTCTGACATGCTTCAGTCTCTCTTCAGTGACGGTGTCGGATTTATAATCAAATGTAATAATAACCCACTGGCTTGTGCCTTCGTTGTTGCTGTTTAACATTGTTTTGTATTGAATTGTTACATTCAATAAAGTTTGAAAAAAAAAAGTAGTGAGCGCGTGCCGCGTGGTGCTCGGCAGTGAAAGCCGCGCGCGCGCAGGCGGGAGAGAAGGAGAAGTGATCAAAGGTTTCCCATAGAAACCCTTGAAGTCTGAACACAGGACTAGCAGAAAAACTAAATTATGAAGACGAGGTAAATCTACACGTTTTCGCAAAAATTACTTCATTGAAAAAGGTGAAGAATATATAAACCGTTAGATATTTTAGTGGCCCGAGCGGACAAGTGAAAAATAAAGTCTTGTGGTCCGTACTGCTCGAAAAACAGGACCGGGCCAGCGGACAAATGGCTATGTCGAGCCCTGACCGTCTCTGTGTGACGGAAATGTGGGCAATGAAGGTCAAAGCGAAAAATACCGCTTTGTCTTTAAAAAGGGGAGGGGACCGGCAGAAACCTTGAGTTTAGAGAATAAAACCTGCTCCCGACCAGGCTAGGTTCACAGCATAAGTAACCATGGACACTGACTCCGAGTATAAGTTACCTCTCTTTCAGAAACGGGTTTGACTTACTCTGCTTTCTCTGGTTTAACAAACCTCCCATTCTGAAACAGAAAACCCAGGGTTTCCCTTATTTCAGGGTTAACATACTCAGAGTTTACACTTATCCTCCTTTCTGAAACAGGCCCCAGAAAGCATGTTTAAACTACCCTAACTTTAACCCTGTACTCTGGCTGAAATAATAATAATAATAATGGATTAGATTTTTCTGCACTTTTCCAGACACTCAAAGCGCTTACATTGTGTCCATTATTCATTCACTCCTCATTCATGCTTGGTGATGGTAAGCTACGGTTGTAGCTGCCCTGTATGGAAGCGATTCCGTAGCTAAATAAAAAGCAAAGTCAAAACCAGAAATGCTTTTTTTTTTTCAAAATGAAGCTGCATTTTTAGACTCAAAAATAAAATGAAAAGCAATCCACCAAAATGCTTTTTCATTTCCTTCCTCAATACAGCTTATTCTGTCACTTAAGTAAAATGATAAAGTAAATGGTATTTGACATTTTATTTTAAAAAAGGTCCCTGGTAAATGTGTTGCATAATTAATTTAGAAATGTCTAATTTGACAATTAAAATGGATTGACAGAAATGCTTTTTAATTTTCAAAATGTAACTGCATCAAATGACTCAGAATTAAAATGAAAAAGCAATATTTCAAAATGCTTTTTCATTTTATACTTAAAACCGCTTATTCTGTGTCATAATTAAAACGAAAATGCAAAGAGGGGATTGCATTTGCATTTTCAAATCCACCCTGGGAAACTTGTCGCAATAATCATTTCTTAAAAGCATTAGCAGAGGGGAGGCGGGGCGATGACGTCACTGGTTTGTCCGTGTGTCCGGCTGCTGACTGACGCACACACATGCACCAGGAGCAGACTGTGTTAGCGGCAGAGAACACGGTTTTGTGATGGTTGTGAACTTCTGATGAGTTTCCACAGCTTCTCAGGACTACATAGCAGCATGTCCGCCTTCTGCGGTCCTCCTCCTGACGCACCGCACACAAGATTTTGTTCTTCGGACCGCCAGTTGCCTTTGCATAGCGGAGCGCGAAGCTCCGATGATCGCTGAAGGCGGAAATGCTGCTGCGATCTGAGAAACCATCAAATGAATTTGTGTTTCCAGTGGTGTCCAGAACAAAATAAAGACTGATGTAATTCCCACATATTTACAAATTTATTTGCAGTTTCGCGCGGAATTTGCGTGCACAGCAGGTACATAAAGACATTCTCAATGGATCGCCGATTTCTGGAGTCACCATGGAAACGCGTGGTGAAAAAAAAAGAAAACGCTGTACTTCAATGAGACGGAGTCTGAGATTTTAATGACGGCGTATGAAGATTACACGGCCATCAAAAAAGTAACACGGCTGCATCATCAGTAAAATAGAGTTTGCATGTAGAAAAAGAGCAGATAAAGTAAACGCACGAGTTTCTGATCTTGTTTCCATTTTCCTTGTGACGCATATATATATATATATATATAAACGCCCCTCTCACCCTCCGCGGGTGGTTTCTCCTCCAAGCTCGGGTCCTCTACCAGAGGCCTGGGAGCTTGAGGGTCCTGCGCAGTATCTTAGCTGTTCCTAGCACTGCGCTTTTCTGGACTGAGAGGTCTGAGGTCTTTCCAGGTATCTGTTGTAGCCACTCCTCCAGCTTGGGGGTTACTGCCCCGAGTGCTCCAATTACCACAGGCACCACTGTCACCTTCACTTTCCAGGCTTTCTCCAGTTCTTCTCTGAGTCGCTGGTATTTCTCCAGTTTCTCATGTTCCTTCTTCCTGATGTTCCCATCGCTTGGCACTGCCACATCCACCACAACGGCTTTCCTCTGTTCTTTATCCACCACTACAATGTCTGATTGGTTCGCCATTACCATCCTATCAGTCTGTATCTGGAAGTCCCACAGGATCTTTGCCTTCTCATTCTCTACCACCTTCGGAGGTGTTTCCCATTTTGACCTTGGGGTTTCCAGTCCATATTCTGCACACATGTTCCTGTATATTATTCCAGCCACTTGATTGTGGCGCTCCATGTATGCTTTACCTGCCAGCATCTTACATCCTGCAGTTATGTGCTGGATTTTTTCAGGTGCCTCTTTGCACAGCCTACACCTTGGGTCTTGTCTGGTGTGGTAGATCTGAGCCTCTATGGCTCTGATGCTCAGGGCTTGTACCTGAGCTGCCAGGATGAGCGCTTCAGTGCTGTCCTTTAGGCCAGCCCTTTCTAGCCATTGGTAGGACTTCTTGATATCAGCCACTTCAGTTATGGTCTGGTGGTACAACCCATGCAGGGGTTTGTCCTCCCATGAGGATCTGTCCTCCAGCACTGTATCCTCTGCTCTCCATTGCCTGAGACATTCACTGAGCACACTGTCAGTTGGGGCCTTGAGCTTGATGTACTCATGCATCTTGGATGTTTCATCCTGGATAGTGGCTCCTACGCTCACTAGTCCTCGGCCTCCTTCCTTGCGGCTAGCATACAGTCTCAGGGTGCTGGATTTGGGGTGGAACCCTCCATGCATGGTGAGGAGCTTTCGTGTTTTAACATCCGTGGTCTGTATCTCTTCCTTTGGCCATCTTATTATTCCTGCAGGGTATCTGATAACTGGCAGTGCGTAGCTGTTTATTGCCCGGGTCTTATTTTTGCCATTGAGCTGGCTTCTCAGGACTTGCCTCACTCGTTGGAGGTATTTAGCTGTTGCAGCTTTCCTTGTTGCCTGCTCGAGGTTGCCATTTGCCTGCGGAATTCCAAGGTACTTGTAACTGTCCTCGATGTCTGCTATTGTTCCTTCTGGGAGTGAGACCCCTCCTGTGTGGACTACCTTGCCTCTCTGTGTCACCATCCGGCTGCATTTCTCGAGCCCGAATGACATCCCAATGTCAGTACTGTAGATCCTGGTGGTGTGGATCAGGGAGTCAATATCACGCTCGCTCTTAGCATATAGCTTGATGTCATCCATGTAGAGGAGGTGACTGATGTTGGCCCCATTTCTGAGTCGGTATCCATAGCCAGTCTTGTTGATTATTTGGCTGAGGGGGTTCAGACCTATGCAGAACAGCAGTGGGGACAGAGCATCACCTTGGTATATCCCACATTTGATGGACACTTGTGCAAGTGGCTTCCCATTGGCTTCAAGGGTGGTTTTCCACAGCTTCATTGAGTTTCCTATGAAGGCTCTTAGAGTCCTGTTGATGTTGTACAGCTCCAAGCATTCAGTGATCCATGTGTGTGGCATTGAGTCATAGGCCTTCTTGTAATCAATCCAGGCTGTGCACAGGTTGGTATGTCGTGACTTGCAGTCTTGAGCGACTGTTCTGTCGACCAGGAGTTGGTGTTTGGCTCCTCTGGAGTCTCTACCAATGCCCTTCTGTGTGTTGCTTATGAATTGATCCATGTGCCTATTTATCTTGGTTGCAATGATGCCAGACATGAGCTTCCATGTTGTGGAGAGACAGGTTATTGGCCGGTAGTTGGATGGGACTGCACCCTTTGAGGGATCCTTCTGGATCAGGATCGTTCACCCTTCTGTTAGCCATTCGGGGTGAGTCCCATCTCTCAGCAGCTGGTTCATTTGTGCTGCCAGGCGCTCGTGGAATGCGGGAAGCTTCTTTAGCCAGTAGGCATGTATCATGTCAGGGCCAGGCGCTGTCCAGTTCTTCATACCTGAGATTCTTTCTTGGATGTCTGCCACTGTGATGGTTACTGGATTCTGTTCAGGGAGGTTGCGATGTTCTTTTCTCAGATAGACCAGCCACTGGGCATTGGTGTTATGTGCTGTCTCTTTCTCCCATATA
>JAUDJI010000654.1:0-13076 GCA_037389245.1 Oryzias sinensis | reverse complement strand
GTGTAGAGGTCAGGGGCGTGTCCAGGTGTGGGTGTAGAGGTCAGGGGTGTGTCCAGGTGTGGTTGTGTAGAGGTCAGGGGCGTGTCCAGGTTTTAATAAATTGGCTTCAGATCATCATCCCCCCCTCCCCCTCCCCTGCCAGTGCGGTTATTTTGCAGCAGCAGATAAGCTAAACAGTGATCAGCTGATCTTTGGCTCTGGGTTTTGAAGTGACTTTCATTTTGGTTCGTCTCCAGTCTCTCAGAGAAACATTAACGAGCTGTAATCATTAGCTCAGTTACTCCCATAAATTCATTTTCAGCCTTTGGCTTGATGCCACTAATTTCTCTTTGATTGCTCTTCATTTTCCTAATTCATGCCTTTTCTCCCTATCAGGCTCATAATTATGACTGTGTTCTGTCATGTATTTTGGCACCTACATACTTGGTGTCCTCAGCATTTAAACTCTGGTTTCAGAGTTTAGCCCTCATCTTCAGCTGTCCTGGTTCAGCTCTTCATGCTGACTGACTGCTGAGCTGAGCTTTTTGAAGATGCACACACCTCTAAATATTATTTCAGAGCTTCTATTTAGTCAGATTTTCCTGCAAACCTGCGTTTTGTTGCTCTCGTGTCTCTGCTGTCTGATATGATAATTCCAGCGCCTCAGCCTCTTTTATCTTCGTGTCCCAGGCTCATCGTGTTCGTCGGGGTGAAGTGGCATAAAGAGGCGGGAGCAGATGGGATCAGGCACGCTGCAGCCTTTCGCTGTAATCCGCCGTGTCTCCAAGGAACAGTCCGGCTCCGCTTAAGGATTCATGGAGAATTAGGATGTTATCATTTCTGCTGGAGATCCAGCTGCACTATCAACAAGTTATGTTGGCTTAAGCCAGCGGAACAAATGTGTGTGTGTGTGTGTGAGCGGTTGTCAGCCTTAAGTTGACCTGGTCTTAACCTTTCAAAATGTTTTCAGTGTTTCAAAATCCCAACTGCTAAAGTAAAGGCAGGCCGACCTTGTTCACACATTTATGCATCGGGTCCCGTCCAGCAGACAGGCTCCTCATGAACAAACATGTGTCAAAGGATCAGCTTAAAGTGATCAACAGGAAGTCACACGCACTGATGCTGTCCTAAACAATCATGTGTTTCATGTCGTCTTTTTTTCTGATTAGAACATTCCTACAATAGAAACAGGAGCCCATTTCCACCGTCACGCCATCCTCCTGACCACACGTTTCCTGCAAACACATGTTTAATCATGACGGACTGTCTGTATGTGTGACAGAAAATGTTCCTGGTTGTTTTTCCAGAGACCCGGTTCTCTGTTTCATGCTGACAGAACCACAGCTTTGCAGGATCAGAACCTTGCTGGCTCCAACACAGACAGGTGAGTCAAAGAGCGATGAAGGCAGACAGAACGGGACATTTTTCTGAGCAGAGATGCTATTGGTCGATTGAGGTAGTTTGGGCATCTGTTTGGATGGATGGAGGATGAGAAGAGCATTTGCTGTCAAACCAGAACTAGTCTGTTGACCTTAACCAGAGGGAAAATAATACTAGATACTTTGGTTTGATCAAAGATCTGCTGCCCAAACCGTCTTCCTCAGGACTTTGCAGCCAAACGTTCTGAAAGTCAGTAAAAAAAGAACTTTGGCTCATTTTTAGCACAGACGCAATCATTCCCCCGAACCTGCTGAATCTCAGCACCGACCTTAAGATGAAGATCTATCTCCTGCAGTTACTCGTGTTTTGGGGATGATTTCTGATTCTTCTGGACTCATCAGTCCACATGACCTGATCTGGTCTTTGGCTCTCTGCAGGTTTCAGTCTTCAGTCTGTTCCATCCTTGAAGGTTTGACTCTTTGTCTCCTGTTGATATCGCCGTGTAACGGGAGCTGCAAAGGTCTTTTCTTTTACTGTATATTGTTTCCATGACGACCATTGCTGTTAAATGCTGGTCTGTCTTTAAATAGTCGCCCTAAAGTGGCCTGAAATCTGAACGTGAACTGCTGCAGTAACCTTCATGTGTTCATCATACGGCAGGAATGACTGACAGAATGCAGAAGAACCTGGATCTTCACAGCTGGGTTTGATGAGTCACAAGACCCTCAAACATTTCTAATTCCAACATCTTTTCTCAAGGGGAGGGACAGCGGTCAACCTCTGATCGGAAGATCAGACATTTGGTTCCTGCCCTACCCGCCCATGTGTCTAAGTGTCCTTGGGCAAGACACTGAACCCCACATTGTTGTAGGTTGGTGGTTCAGCAGCGGAACCGCCATGAGTGTGACTGTAAAGTGCCTTGGATCTTCTGAGGGGGTAAGACTTTAGGAGACGACATTTACCCTTTTCCTGGTCTTTGAGCTTCTGCCTGATTCACTTGACCGGATGACCCGTCTGGGAAGGTCTACCTGCTGTCAGGGTGGTTGGTTTTCTTCTGTTAATGTTTGCTTTGGTGGATTCTATGCAGGATTATCAAAGGTCAAAATGGATTCGTCAGCACGTCCACCTGGCCGTCTTTGCAGGAAGCAGAGAGTTCTGCTAATTTAGGTCAGAGCAGGAGGAGCTCAAAGCGTAAGGCTGCATCAGAGAAGAGGCTGGTCCTGGGACGCCTCGGGACTGTTGGATCAGCAGCGTACGCTGATGTCCCGGGTGTGGGAATCAGTCGCTCTGCGAGGAAAACCCAGCTCCCGTTACAACGGATATGCTTTGCTGTAACTCAAACCTGTAGGCCTCTTTAACCTCATACACCTTCCCTGACATGAACACGCGTTCAGTCATGGTGGAGTGGGGGGGTTTGGGTTGGATTCCAGCACAGGCTTTCAGACAGCGGCTGGATGTTCATGCGCCGTCATTGTTCTCCTGCTGTCAGGAGAAGAAGCTCCTCCTCCTGTTCTCGCCACTGCACTCCATAGAGGGACAGGTGAGACGCCACCGTTCAATGTCCTGAAAGACATTCTGAGCATGCTAAGTCAGCTACAGCTACAGCAAATTAACCCATCCAGAGGAGAAAAAGCTCGGCTCGTACGGCAGCCTCTCTGGACCAATGGTTCAGCGGAAAGATCCAAAGTTTTGAACGTGCTGTTGGTGGAACCGGACCAAAACGATGCGTCTCATAAAAACCTCTGTGGGGTTTTCCTCTGTGCGAGTGGCCGGACCGGACTCCTGCCCCGGTCTAAACTAAATCCAGCTGGGGCCGTTTTTAACTCCGTTTAAGGAGGAAGTGAAAGGACTGCTCCCCAATAAGCTGCTGAACGTTCAGTTTCATGGAAGCTGACTCACCTCTGAATATGGGGGCGTGGAGAGGCAGCGAGTACCTGCAGCGATTTAAAGCCTCTGCAGAAAGAACGGCTGTCACTCAGTGTGCTGGCACGCTTTCTTCCTGTGACACTTTCCAGAAATAATCCATTCATCTTCTGAAACAGTTTGCCTGCAGGGCAGAAGGGCTCAGAGCGTGACGTGACACGAAAGCCGCGTGACCGAATCAACAGGAACAAAAGATCCAAACCTCCATTAAAGTCATTACTGTTCAGAACTGAGGCTCCTGGACCGAGTCCGGCCCACCTGCAGGTCTACAGCAGGACGCTGACCGAACGCTTTGTGTTCACTCAACCATGAAGCAGCCGGTCTGACCAGAGAACGTCTGAACGGTGAATCCCTCTGATCTCCTTTCCTAGATGGTGCAGAGATACTTGTTGTTATTGCAGTGAAATTGACTGCAGCTCCATTCAGTCGTGTTCTCCTTTTGTGTCACCGTTACTTGAAACTGCAGTTTTTAGCTTCAGGGTCTGTGAGAAACCAGCAGCCTGCCTGAACCAGTTCCCAGAACCACGTGTGACAGCTGGCATTTCAGCCTGAGGTCACACAGCAGAACTTGCTGAGGCAGTTGCTTCGCTGACCCGAGCGCTTCCAGGGTGACGTCATCCTCTCCGCTGTGACCTCTGGCATTGGCTTTGTCTGCAGTAATCCCGCCGGAGCGTTCCTGCTCTCCGGGATGCTGCAGCGCCCCGAGTTTGACATTTTAAGTCAGAATCCTGCACGTGAACACAGACAGAACCGTCACAGTTTCACCATCCCAGAGCTGTCGGCTGTTCAGTGAGCGAGCTGGTGTAAAATCATGCACTGATGTTTCAATAGCAGTCAGTGATTGGTCCAGGGCCTCATTCCACAGCTTTACCTTCCACCAATAAATGAAAGAAGGACTCTGGGCTCTGCAGAACAACACAGTCCTCTGAAGCTGGACGGTTCCGTTTCCACTTGGGTCTGTTTTTGAGCACAGTGTTGTTTGCTGCTTGATTCCTGTTCAATGACGTTTAGAGATCAGGTTCATTTATTTTGAAGAGTTCTACTAAAGCATCGGTGATCTGGTCTCCATGTGTGACATCACTCAGAAACTCTCCCGGTACAGCGAGCTTCACCGTCTGAATGACGGGCGCTTTCAGCGGTACTTCCCACTCCCTGTGAGCCATTTTGGCGAACGCAGCTTAACACGCCGTCCTAGCACGGAACGGTCACAGCAGACAGAAATCTGGGGTTAGTGGAACTCGGCTAAGGTGTCCCTGTGGGGAAGCGTCCTGAAATCCCGGGTCGCACGTTCCTCTGAGGGCACAGAGGGTGATGCCCCGAAGAGCCGCGGCTTTGCTTCATAAACTACATTCAGTAAAAAGCCGTTGAGGCTGAAGCAGCTGAATCTGACAGATTCCTAGGATTCTTAGAGTCCTCAGTAATGAGGGTCACTCACAGACTGGAATGGAGGGAACGAGCACAAAAGGTTTTTCAGAATATTTCCAGGTGTTCAACATCAGTCTCTGCTCATCCAGACTCACGTTTGCTAAAGTCCCTAAACGATGTGAGGACATAAATGAATGACAGAAATAGCAAATATACGATCTGCTTTTCTTGCTTTGACTCTATGTCTCAAAGAAGACCCCTCCCCCTTTCCAGCATGAGTGTGGCGTTCAGAAATGATGGATTCAGGTCGGCGTGGAGGGGGCTCTCACAGGACTGTGTCCAACAACTTGTGGAATTCATGACCTCTGGAGCTCCGCTAGTTTGAGAGCGAAGCGACTCCCGACCAAAAATTCAATCTGTGTTTGTAATGACATGCCCTCTGGTGTGTGTGTGTGTGTGTGTGTGTGTGTGTGTGTGTGTGTGTGTGGCACATCCCTGACCACTGCCGTGGTCATACATCTTTCATGGAGCTCCCACTGACGGACTGGCTGAGCTGCATGCATGACCAAAGCCTGTAAGTTCTGCCCGCCAGCTCGCCACGGCGCTCCGCTCTGCTTGGCAGCTCCGCTTCTGTTCGTCCACGCCGGCACTCCAGCAGAATGATTAACCTGCAGAGCAGAGGCCCGGTCCCGCCCGGCCTGGCTTCACCCGCTCAGTAATCCATATTCATCCTGCATTTGGAAGAAACGGCAGAGTCGGTAAATCCCAGTGGCAGCTCGGCAGCTTTGAAGTGGGGGGGGGGTTTCTTGTGGGTGTTGGAGCGAAGGCCGGTGCTTACAGCACGCCGGTCTGCAAAGGCCTAGCGGGTTCCATCGCCTCACATGCACTATTCAGCAGGATGATCAGAATGTTGACCAGCTTTAACTGTGACTCTGGCAGCTGATGGAAAAAACTCACCGCCGCACCAACGACCACAAACAACGACAGGGACCAGTTTCTGACATCAGGACCTGGACCCAGACGAGCTCCAACGGACGGCAGTAATGACATCACCACGGTTCTGCAGGGCAGCAGAGACACAACGTTTGTCGGATCAAATCAAGCAGCAGAACTGACATCATGACGAAGACGCCGCTTCGTTCTCCTTTGATCTTTCCACGCCTCATTGGTACCGATCCTGAAACAGCGCCTTGAAGACAGAACAGCTGGTGGGTGGGACCAATGTTAACAAATGTTCCTAAAGCCTCCGTCCCAGCAGTCCAGGAAGAAAAATGGTCAAACCTGTCCGGGTCACAGGTGACCCTCATGAAATATGAAGGTCAGTGAACCCGTGGAACAAAATGTCCATGCAGGTTTTTTCTACGGTCTACTGCGGGTCGTAGAGAACACCTTTACAACACACAAGGGGAAGGAAGGGGGAGGTAGGTCAGACACAGGTGTGACGTACAGACTTTTAATTTTCTCTACCCCCTAATCCTGCAAACTGACGCTAGAGCTGTTCACGTGGTACGTGCACGCTCCTCTCTGCATCCTGACTGTTGAAATGAGGACATTAGCCAATCAGAGTGTAGTTTGTGTGGACGGACCACGTGGACTTACGGACCACGTGGACTTACGGACCACGTGGACTTACGGACCACGTGCACGCCCCGTGCGTGCAGTATTTGTGCGGTCAGTAAGGAGTCAGAACTATCACACCTTACTGACGGCTAGAGTGGCGTAAGGACGCCGTACGACATCATCCCCCGAACCAGTGATGAGTAACCTCTAAACCATACCAACACTTCACAGTACACCTACCACACGCATGATAATGGTACGTTCCATTTTCATGAGGTGGCCTCAGGAGAACTGCCAGACACACCTGTGCTCCCCTTAAAGGTCTATATCCTGCTTTTCTGCAGCCTCTCAGAGTAATCTATATCCATAAATATGATCAGCCTTTGGCACACTAAAGAATGACTTTTAAAAAATGTAATATTAGTTGTTCATTTGGCAACCCAGATGTAAGACGACTCAATCTCTGAGGCTCCGCCTTCTGGTCCTCCCCCATCCTAGAGCCGGCCTCAGTGTGTGAGGTCACTCTGAGGGGCGGGTCCTCACTTTGTGATGTCACAATGTGAGGACCACTTGTTTTCGTTGGTTTGGGAGGGGCTGGTGGTTTTTAGAGGGACACTCAGAAACCATGACTGGACCAAAACACAGCTTTGTTGTTTTCTGTATAGTGAGGTATGAAGATTATGATGCTCCTAAAGGCTGAAAAAGTTAATGTTTCATGATGAAGACCCGTTTAGATGCAGCCGCTCCTCTCTACGGCCCTCCATGGACCCGGACAACCCAAAAGCCTGCAGTGCGGCTTTACTCTAAACGTTTGTTGTAAATAAATATGGAAACATTTTCACAAACAAAGGCGACAGCGTGGCTGAAGCTGCGTTGATTTCTTCCAGACATGCCGTCCCGCAGCAGAAATGTCTTAATTAAACAAAACCATTAAAGTTGTACGACATCAGCGGCTTCCCTAAAAAGCCTCATTTCAGTGAACAGCCTGTTTTGCTGCTCCATCCTGTTAAATATACATGCAGCGGCTGTGTCTCCTCCTAACGGAGATGTCATCACTCTTCTTTTCATGTACAGCAGAAAAGGGTCAAACGGGGATCTTGTGGGTGTGCCAGAGTGTTTGGACGATTCTCACGCTTTTATCTTTCATAAATCCTTTGAAAAATCTCTTTCATTGGTCTTTAATCTGTCTTGAATCCAACAGCAGCGGCTGGAAAGACGCTGACTGCCCTGGAAAAGGCAGGAGCCTCCACCTTCATAAAGAAGGAATCTGGTGGAACTCTTCACCTTCTCTGGTGTCTCTTTGGTGCTTTGCTGACAGGGAAATCCACAATGTTTGTGTGTGAAATGTAAAGACTCGAGACTTCTTTGATTTCACATTCTCTAACAGATTCCAGCAGATTCTGATGTGCAGAAAAGCTCTTTTAGAATCTGCGGGTGGAAAAGCTCTGGTAGATCGTCAACGTTAAAATCGTTTATTACTTAACGTTGAACGTGAAGACACGCCACCGCTCAGCAGATGTGATACTAGGTCCACACTGGACGGGCGTTCAAGCGACCTCTTCCAATGAACACCTCAGGTAAACGTGCGTCTGCATCCTCGTTCTAAGCTTGGTCTGTTTTCAGGCTGTGCGTACAATTGAACGTCCGTTAAACCAGTCGAACTTTGACCAATCAGGGACTTTGGAAGTGACGTAGGGTAATGTCCTTTTCTACACACGGAAGTATCAATCGTTTGGAAATTGATCATGAAGGAGAAATTGATAACAGTTCAAACATGGGGATAGAGCTGAGAAAGGAAAAGCCTGGATGGAGATGTGGGCGGAGTTAACAGATTCACCAGATTTGCACCGTTTCCAGACTCTTCCACTGGGAGCACATGTGCTGGCATCGGACAGTCCAGTGTGAGCACCGTGTGCTAAAGGCGTGTTCACAAACCCGTGTTCTTCTACACGCCTCATGCCCGGTGGGATTCATGTCTGTACGGCGACCGTCTGGACTGGAGTGTGTGACGCCATTAGGATGACATCAGCCAACAGATACCGTCTGTTGAAAGCAGACCCGCCCACTGCCTTATATAGGTTGGGGGCGTGTCCTCCTCACAGCAGTTTGGACAGCTGGAGGAGGCCTGATAGAAAGTCGTTTTGTTGGGTTTCAGCGCCTAAATGTGACAGCAGGTTCCTGAAGAACAGCTTCTGCTCTGATTGGTCCTCTCCTCTTTGAGAACGTTCTCCTGTTTTTGGGCCAAAGTTCAGCTCACAGCAGCCGCCATCTTCTCTCATGAAGAAAGTGACGGAGGCTCAGCTGATTCCCTGGATGGGCCGGGCCTGTGGGTGGGGGGACGTCTAAAGGAGGTTTCTGCGTTGCTGCAGTAGGAGGGTCCACCCGCCTGCAGATGTTCTGGTCCCAGCAGGTTCAGAACCATCCTGGATCCACGCCCCACTTCTCCCTTTCAGAGCAGATGAAAGCTCCATCTGACCAGCAGGGGCGCCCAGGCCCTCCGAGTACGACCCCCCATGCAGAAAGGGACACTTTTAGTTAGGTACGGGGTCCCAGACGCACTCTGGAGACACCTCAGCTGAAGCAAAAGCCTAATTCCTTCTTCTGCCCCAATGATGGAATGGGGGGGGGCACCAACAGGCAGAAGACTGAAGACAAGAAGACATGAAGTCCAAAGTCAGCAGGAAGTCAGCTTCAATCCCAGAGACAGACTTCAGTGAAGCCGCTGAAGCCCTGATGTCTGTCAGAGGAAAGGGTTTGAATCCCTGAAAAAGACCGCTGCAGCTTCTCACAGTTCTGTCACTTTCCTTCAGAGCTCTTTGCTGTGATTGGACCAAAAACACTGGATCCTCTTTGAGGAACTGCAGGAAATTCCCCGACCGCCTCTTTGGCGTTTGTCAGGCAGGACTTCAGCGCCTGCCGTCAGTCCAGACTGCAGCCGGTTGGCGGTTCCCCTCCAGACCAGCATCACTGCAGGCGTCTGCTCCCTTCACTGCTTCCTGCTAGAGTTCAGGTTCACGTCTGACAGCTGCTGCTTTGGCTTCAGGTGACTGGACAGACATTTGAACTGTTTGCAGAATGATGGCATGTTTGTGTGTGTCTGTGTGTGTGTTTGTGCGTATGTGTGTGTGTGTGTCTGTGTGTGTGTTTGTGCGTATGTGTGTTTGTGTGTGTGCGTATGTGTGTTTGTGTGTGTCTGTGTGTGTGTTTGTGCGTATGTGTGTGTCTGTGTGTGCACCTCTCTGTGTGTGTATCTCTCTGTGTGTGTATCTCTCTGTGTGTGTATCTCTCTGTGTGTGTATCTCTGCAGGTATCTCTGCATTGATAAATGTTATTGATGGTTTCCTGGCGTTCAGCAGCTGATGTGATTGGTTTACACTCTTGGGGGGGGGCTCGTGGGTCTCGGCTTCAGTTCAGACGTCCTGAATGTTTGAAACCATCTGCTGGATTTCTGATGGTACTTTGGGATTCTGGCGTACAGAGGGGGGCGTCTTCTCTGGGGTCTTGGTAAAGGCGTTCTGAAGCGTCGATCATTAGCAGCCTGGCTGGGCCACCAGCGGCTCCATGAAGGCTTGACACTGACGTGTGTGTGTGTGTGTGTGTGTGTGTGTGCACGCTCCAGCACAGCACATGCTAATCTGACAGCCTTAAAAATAGTCCTCTCTGATGTTGAAGAAGTGGAACTGGGAATTCAGACTTTGCCCCATTTTTGTTGCATCTCATCATCTGAGATGAGGACCACAAACACAACATCTGCTCCGCCCTCCACATGTATGACCACCACACACACGTGCAGGAAGCTAGCGGAGCGTCATTCCAAACAAGGAAGCATCGGCCAGAACGCTCTCATCCGTGATTGGCTGGTTTGTAACGCTCAGCTCAGAGACGGAAATGAACATTCATTCAACTTCTTCCGTTTTTCCCTTTCGGGGTCACAGGCTGCTGGAGCCTATCCCGGTCACTTATGGGCGAAGGCAGGGGGCACCCTGGATAGGTCGCCAGTGTGTCGCAGGGTAGAGTGTCCACAATCACACACACATTCACTCTCACACTCACACCTAGGGGCAATTCAGATTAACCAATCAACCTATGAAGCATGTTTTTGGACGGTGGGAGGAAGCCGGAGACCCCGGAGAAAACCCACGCAAACACGGGGAGAACATGCAAACTCCACACAGAAAGGTCCCCCAACCAGGACTTGAACCGGGGGCCTTCTTGAGCGCTAACCACTGCACCACTGTGCAGCCAGGGTCAGGGACAAACAGTTGTGTGGAATATCAACATAACAACCAGTTTATGAAGGTCAAATATGTATTTTCAATCCAAAATATAGATTTTGAAAACAAAAATGTAATCATTTAAAAACTGGGACTTCTGTTCAGATTTTTGGGACTCAAACATTAGTTGACCTTGGTGCAGATGCTCCTCATCCTCCTGTCAGCAGGCCTCTTCATCAGGCTCGCTGGCGTCTCCTCCTCATCCTCTCGCTGGGCTCTTCCTCCCCATCAGTCTCAGTTTCAGCGAGCAGCAGCCTGGACTCGGCTCTGCTGTGTTCGAGTCTGCAGATGAAAGACGTTTATAGAGCGTGTAATGCAGGCCAGAGGCTGCTGGCAGAGGAGAATCCTGGGAAAGGTCGGAGGTCAGCCGGCTACAGCCCTGGGGGGGCATTAACCCAGAGCTGTGTTTGGGAGTCAGAGCAGGAAGATGGGCATTTCAGCCTGATGGAGAGCCGGCGTGACGGTTCCTGTGGTGGAGTGGCTGACAGTGAACTGTTGACAAAACAAAACTGCTCAGGATTCGGACGTGAGGAATGTTCTGGCTCCGTCTGAGAGGGGTGGGGGGCGGCGCTGACGCTGTGACCCGTCTGTCAGCGTGTCTCTCGTCAGGTGAGTTCCTGTCACTCACAGTCTGAGCGCTCACAAAAATGTTAAGTGGACTTTCTCTGCAGAAACTCCTGAAGGATCCCAGGAACCACGGCGCCGCAGAAGGGAGGCTGTCCGTGTCTCCACAGCCGATTCCTGTGTCCACATCAGTTATAATGGTTGTGTGTCCCTCACTGCTCCTGGGGGGGGGGGGTCAGGGTGGCCATAACCCACATGACTATGATCCTTCATCACCAGTGTCTCTGTCTGACCGTGCACGTGCACGTGAGCCCAGTCTGAGCCCAGCGTGTTGCATGCTGGGCGTCACGTGTCCCATGTGCGTCACTTGTGTCCCATGTGCGTCACATGTGTCCCATGTGCGTCACATGTGTGCCGTGTGCGTCACACGTGTCCCATGTGCGTCACACTTGTCCCATGTGCGTCACACGTGTCCCATGTGCGTCACTCGTGTCCCGTGTGCGTCACATGTGTCCCGTGTGCGTCACATGTGTGCCGTGTGCGTCACATCAAAGCCCCACCCTGATTCAGGGAGGCCCCCCCACTCCGACGCTGACCCGTGAGCCTGAGTTTGGGGCCGAGTCCACGCATGTGGTTTTCCTTCAGTGAGGTTCTTACATCAGAGCCGACACCCGTGACCCGTTTGGATGGAGGACGCTGCAGCGCCGGCACTGTTCTGATGATTACAGCAAGACCTGCTTGGAGAGCAGAGGTTTGGAACCGCCGGTGCTCAGCCGGTTCTGGTCCGGTCTGCTGTTCTATGGAATGATTGAGCGTTCTGAACCAGCCTGCTGCCATGGTCTTCATGGTTTCTCAGCCATGTTCTCACGGCAGTGGCGGGATGACTAAAGAGCACCGGCGGCGGTGGAGGAGCGGCTGTCCTGGAGGATCACTGACCGTCACGGAGGATCGGCCACCACTGTCTGAGGTTTGTGAGAGCTGAACGTGTCTGCTGGAGCTCTGAGGCCCAGCTCAGCCCTCCATGATCTTCACCTTCAGTGTCCATCAGGGTCTCCACTTCCAGGTTTCAGCCTGGTTCCAGGTTTTCTGTTTCCCAAAACAGTTTTGTTTTCTTGGTTCAGGCCGTCGTGTTGGGTTGTTGAGGGTCCTCCTGCGTTCAGGTCCTCACCACAGGAGCGGCTCCATCCCGTTTCTGTCCGACCCTGCATGAGAGCAGAAAACAGACCAACTGGGATCAGTTTCACATTTCTAAACCTGCCTTCAATAGATGTCTGTTCGGGTTTTGGGCCAAACTTTTGTCCTCTGATGAGTTTTAAAGCTGAGAAATCCTGGAGGTTTAAGGCTTCAGCCTCTCCCATGAGAGCCATGAGTCTCCCAGCATCAAACCCGTTACCGACACATCCAGACACATTCACACATGCCTGAAAAAGTCCCCTCGCCTTCGCGCTCCTCCAAAATAAACGCTGAAATCCCCCCGTCTGTCAGCCGCGCTGCCCCAGCCTCCCTGAGCGGTGGGAACCTTTCAGAACGGCTGGACGCTGCAGCGTTCTGCCGGCCTCACACATTCCTGAGCGGACCGTGCCGCCGCTCACGGATGTGAAAACCATCACGCCTCTGCGGGTCACAATGGCAGACCTGTGTCCGGCCGCCGTCACCACATTCCAGCCGCCATGAATGGCTGGGATCGGTCCTGTGACATGGACAGCGAACACTGGCCCTGGAAAACAGCCACTGATGCACAGCCCCCCCTCAGTGGGCAGTAACAGCAGAACAATGGAGGCATGGATTCTTCTCACGAGTCGATAGAGTTTGCACACATGAAGGAAAGAACGTTCAGCGTCTCTGAGGGACACGCTCCTGCAGATCAATGCCGATCTGACCCCCCCGGCTGTGGATGAACTAAAGACCCCCCAGCAGAGAGCTCCACTGCCCTGCATGGAGCTGTCCCCCAGTGTCCAGCACAGTGAAGGTGTCAATACAAGCTCAGCTGCTCCACTGTGACTCAGATATAAAGCCCCCCCCCCCCCCCCC
>JAUDJI010000653.1:0-13079 GCA_037389245.1 Oryzias sinensis | reverse complement strand
TGAGACAGATCCTCACTGGAGTCCAGAGAGCAGGAAGATGATGGAGTCTCTGGGAAAACTGGCTTTTGAGCAGCTGCAGAAAGGAAACCTGATCTTCTATGAATCCGACCTGACAGAGTGTGGCATCGATATCAGAGCAGCCTCAGTGTACTCAGGAGTGTTCACACAGGTCTTTAGAGAGGAGAGAGGCCTGTACCAGGACAATGTCTTCTGCTTCATCCATCTGAGTGTTCAGGAGTTTCTGGCTGCTCTTCATGTCCACCTGACCTTCATCACCTCTGAACTCAACCTCATGGAGGAACAGGAGAAAAAATCATTTAAGATTCTCAAACTGAAAGAGATCTCTCAGCCTGAACAGAGCAGTCCAGTCCAGTTCTACCAGAGTGCTGTGAAGAAGGCCTTACAGAGTCCAAACGGACACCTGGACTTGTTCCTCCGCTTCCTCCTGGGTCTTTCACTGCAGACCAATCAGAGTCTCCTACGAGGTCTGCTGACTCAGACAGGAAGAAGCTCACAGACCAATCAGGAAACAGTCCAGTTCATCAAGAAGAAGATCAGTGAGGATCTGTCTGCAGAGAGAAGCATCAACCTGTTCCACTGTCTGAATGAACTGAATGATGGATCTCTAGTGGAGGAGATCCAACAGGTCCTGAGGTCAGGACGTCTCTCCACAGATAAACTGTCTCCTGCTCAGTTGTCTGCTCTGGCCTTCATCTTACTGTCATCAGGAGAAGATCTGGAAGTGTTTAACCTGCAGAAATACTCTCGTTCAGAGGAGGCTCTTCTGAGGCTGCTGCCAGTGGTCAAAGCCTCCAACAAAGCTCTGTAAGAACTCTCATGAAAATCACCTTCAGTGAACAAATGAATCTGATGGAAACATGAAAGATTCAATAACTGCTGTCTGTCTTTGTTTTCTGCAGACTGAGTAGCTGTAATCTGTCAAAAAAAAGCTGTGCAGCTCTGTCCTCAGTTCTCAGCTCTCAGTCCTCCAGACTCAGACTTCTGGACCTGAGTTCCAACGACCTGAAGGATTCAGGAGTGAAGCTACTGTCAGCCGGACTGGAGAGTCCAGACTGTAAACTGGAGACTCTCAGGTCAGCTTTCATTCAAATGTTGATTCTCTACAGTCTTTTTCAACCAGTGTGCCGTGAGAGATGATCAGATGTGCTGCTGGAAATGACTCATTTTTACTGATCTAAAACATTTATCATCTCAGAATATCAGCTCCATGTTCATCCAAACATCCTGATAAAACACAGAGTATTTAGGAATATGAAAAAGGAATAGCCCCCCCCCTCGGTTTTATTTGCACCGTATACATGTAGGGCGGGAGGGTGCTTGGATATCACTGTGAGTAATCAGGAGATGTCCCCTTAGCGCCCTACCTGCCAATTTTAACTGCACCCCCTTACTACACACACCCTTCACTCCTCAAAAGATACAGTCCAACAAAAACACACACACACCCTCACACACACGCAATTTGCAAGGAAGGTGGGACCTAGGACCATCTGTCCCCTACCCCATCCCTGGTAGGGGGTACTGGGCCCTTGGCAACAGGAGACGTGGTCCCTGGGTGCTGGCCTCCAGGGCCCAGCAGTCCTCTCTCCACGCAGGGAGGGGGATCCCTGAGCTTTCTGGCAGACCAAGAGCTGGGGATCACATCACACCTGAGCCTGGGGGTGTCCGAGTCCCTGTGGTGTGAGTTCTGGTCTTGCCCGAGTGCTGGGCCTCGCCGAATCTCCAACTGTGGGTGAGCCAGGTCAGGTCATGTTTACAACACCTCTTGTGGACCCCCTCTTCTCCTGGGTGTCCTTTTCCTGGGCGGGGGCGGCTGGTCTCTGACTTGTTTTTTCCTGGACCAACCGTGGGCTGGGTGGGTGGGTGCTTGGAGCGCGGGGCGGATATCCGTTGGGGGGGGTCTTGGCTTCACTAAATCTTTGCTGGATTAGAGTGAAGCTGGGGGCGGGGCTACCTGGCCAGAGAAAGGTTTAAACCAGGGGTCAGCAACGTTTGTGACATGAAGTGTCAGTTTGACATTTTCTCCAGAACAACTGTGCCGTCACCAACAAAAATATTAACTCTGATACAGAGTAACACAGAAACATTTCCAATAGATCTGACATTTACTGTTCATCCTGTCATGGTGCTTTATGGCATGTAAAAACATGTGTTTTTACTTTTTCCTTAGTTTGATCGTTATAGTTATATTATAATACAGTTATATACATTTTCCACAATTGGACAGAATCATTCTTATTTTATTAGAGTGGTGATCAGTCTTAGTATTCATTTTTAAACTTGTTGACATTAGTCAGAACAGACAAAGTTTGGGTTTAACCTGTTCCACCCCCGCGTGTCTCCGTCTGCCTATGGCAAGCAAAAGGCGTCACAAATCATCAGGAACAGTGGTGTAAAAAATGCTTTTTAAGCACATTTTAAAAGTAGAACATAATTTACATCATCTTGTGTTGTCCTAAGACAGGTGTAAAAAGTGACGTTTTAAACCGCACGTCCAGAACGGTGTTCTGATGTGTCACATACGGGCGTCAAAAATTCTGTATTGTTAATGAATCCATAGTTTTCTGTCATGTATTAGAGCAGGGGTCAGGAACCTGTTTGGTCGAGAGAGCCACAAACGCCACAAATTTTTAAATGTAATTTTGAAAGAGCCATACAATAATGTAATGTCCTTTTCCCACACTGAGGCACGGAGACTTAACCTCTTTTAAGGTTCTTTATTCTGGTTACTGTAGACCGCAACAAACGCCGCACAATTAATTCAGCCACTTCTGAATGTCTCCCGCCGAGACGAGAGCGCTTCTCCCAACTTTATATTCCCTCACTGCTGCAAGAGCCCTCCTATTTCCCTTATTCGGCCCATAGCTGAACCCTATTGGTTTAAACTCCCCAACGACAGGCTGAGCGACAGAACTGAGGGCCAATCAGATCTTTGCATGATGCGTTCAAAGAACTCTGGAATGTATAACGCTACCCAACAACAGCCACCCAGTTAAACTCAGTCCGCTACAATATGTTTAAAACTAAATATACAAGTAAATGTGTGCATTTATGTAATTTCAGCACTTTTAAAGTACAATAAGTCTGTGGATAGTTTTTTAATAACATTGTTATGCTGTTGCTGATAAATGATGAGTATTTCTGGTGGTAGTTTTGCTGATGGTCTAGTCCAGTTGATACGTGGTGAGTTTCAGCTTCATGCAGGCGTTGAGACTTCCATCCGTTAAACGTAATCGTAGGTCTGAATGTTCTTTAGATGTGAGACAGACTGCTCACATGCAGACATGGAGCCAAACGCACACTCACACTGCAGTGAGTGACGGGTTGTGTGTTTTAAGTTATGACAATGTGGCCACTCCCCCCCCCCCCACCTTCTTCTCACACATCCCTTCCCTGCAACTATCCATCAAAAGAGCCATTTATGGCTCACGAGCCATAGGTTCTCAACCCCTGTGTTAGTGGGTAAAGCAGCTGAACTTTATGTTTTTTTCTCATGTGGAAATTGTGATTTTGACTCCAAGGGATACACGACTGTTTATTTTTTTCTTTTGCTGACTTTTAGTGACAGAATTATATTTATTTGTAGACACTAAACCCCACCCTGACTCTGGTGGAAGGGATTCAGCAGCAGAGCCACCATCAGTGTCTGAATGTGAAAGTGACTGGAAAGAGCTTTGTTCATGTTTTTGGGTCAAAGTCATAAAGAAATTGCTAAACAGCCCCCCCCCCCCCCATGCATAATTCATTTTCATTTCCAGGTGGTCATGATTTTTCCTCCAAAATCTCTCCTGAAAATGTCATCTGTCAGTGTCTCATCAGGGCGGGTCCCACCTGACTGAATGGACCAAGTTCCTGGACCTCCAGCTGCATCACTGCTCCTCAACACACTCTTCTGTCTGATTGCAGGTTGAAGTACTGCAGTTTGACAGAGATCAGCTGTGAAGTTCTGGTCTCAGCTCTGAAGAAAAACCCGTCCAATCTGACAGAACTGGACCTGAGCTGGAACCAGAACCTGCAGGATCCAGGAGTTCTTCATCTGTGTGGTTTTCTGGAGAGTCCAGACTGCAGACTGCAGACTCTGAGGTCAGACTCCATGTTTCAGTTGTGTTCACATCAATATGATGAGTCCAGATGACTGACTGATGACATGACTACAGAGTGATGACTGACCCCCCCATTCCCACCTGACCGTATGCTGCTGCTGAGACTCTGAGGCTCCTTTTTCTCTTTTTTCAGAGGTTCTCATGTAGATCTAGTCTGACAATAAGCCTGTCCACAGAGGAATGTTTTCAGTCTAACTTTGAATGTAGAAACTGAGTCGGCCTCTCTTCCATGAGCTGGGAGTTTATTCCATAAAACAGGGGCTTGGTGGCTAAACGCTCTACCTCCAACCGTACTTTTACTAATTCTAGGAACCACAAGCAGTCCTGCATTTAGTGAGTGAAGTGTTCTGATTGGATGGTAAGGGACTATGAGGTCTTTGATATAGGATGGGGTACTCTGACAGAAGAGGGATTGACAGAAAATGCTCTTTGTTCCTAATTCTGCCTCCAAGTGATTCTTTGTTGTGTTGTATGGTGTGCGCTTGTGTAGCTTGCTAGCTGCTATTTTCATCTCTGTTGTTGTGAGAAGTGGGCAGGCTGACTTTACTCAGAACAACAGAAGTTGAATTCTTCAGAGCTTGTTGTGTGTGTGACCTTCAGACACACTCCAATATTGCATTGCTCTGTCATTTCTCTCCATCAAATGTGCTGTTAACTATCTGAACTAGTTCAGCAGCAGTCCTGGTCATGAGTTCTTCAGGGCCAAACCGCTAATCCCAGTTCTTTTGGAAATCTGGACTCATGGTGGATTTCTCTGGAACACAGAGGAGGATTTCCTGTTCTAAAGGTTCTGAACAGGGTTCTGTTCATTTAGCTTTGCTGTTGGAAAATTCTACAATGTCTCTTTGACAAGTTTACATGAATCAGCAACTTTGTTTTCTTGAATCTTCATTCTCTGTAAGATATCTGCAGGGGGTTTAAAGTTTCTATATTCTCTTGATTTGTGTCAGATCTATTAAAATGTGATCCAGATTTTCCCATTGAAGATTTTTTTTACCCATAATTCAAAGTGATCTTCAATTCTGAATGAACAATTCCCTTTACACTGTGATGATGTCACAGTGTAACAATTTAGGATTCAAGATAAAGAAAAACTATTTGAATTTTTTATTTGATTTGATTTTTATTTGAAACGGTTTCTTTCAAGCATTCAAGTAAAAATAATACATAAAAACATTACAATCATTAGCTATACATTCATACAAAGAAAATTAAATATTGCTTAATGGGAGCAGAAGGAAGTGAACTTCTATAATCCACCCCTGTTCTACTGTAACCATTTTATTAATGAGTTATTATCCAGTTCATCACTTTTATCAGACAGAATTAAGAATCCTTAGGGATCAATAAATTGCAGGACAAAGATGAATAACCTATTTATTATGTAAAATATATGTATTTTAGAAAGCAACATGGCAAATACAGATCAGTTATCTACAATATGTTTATTACATTCATTAAAAAATCATGCATATGATTAGAAATAATACTACATCAGTAAAATAAACATGACACTGTTTCAAAAATCTTCATAGCAAAAATTAATCATGTATCAAGTTAAACATATGTAGAAATTATGTTTCTTTAGAAAAAAATCATGAATCCATTTTTGGAGCAAGTGAATTAATTTAATTAGAAATCAATTAATTTAATCATTTTCAATAATTGACAAATTTCTATTTATCTTTATTTTCTTTTTAATCTTTATTTCAGTCAGACAACTGATGCAGTAATAATATTTATTTTCAAATATTTTGTTTTGCTTTAACATTTCTTTATAATTGCCATTTCACATTCATTTAGTTTGGCATAAGACTCCATACATTTCCATGAGACAAATTTCTATAAACTTTTTTGTAATAACTATGCCCAACACCAAATTCATCAAGGTTGGATAGAATTTAAATATATATCAGTAGGGGGGTGGGGCTTCTTGGCCTTGTCCCGTGGGGGGGCTGCCTGGAGGACACTAACTCCTGGTCGACAGAACAGTCGCTCAAGACTGCAAGTCACGACACACCAACCTGTGCACAGCCTGGATTGATTACAAGAAGGCTCAATGCCACACACATGGATCAATGAATGCTTGGAGCTGTACAATATCAACAGGACTCTAAGGCCGCCTTTACACTGAATGGTTCAAGTGACCCAGTTCCGATTTTTTTCCTCTCATTTGGCACAGATCGGATATGATCGGTGAACGTGTAAGCAGGACAAAAGTGCATGGATTCTGTTTTTCTTAGATTGGATACAGGCCTCTCTCATATGTGGAAATAAATCAGATATGAATCGGATACGTGCATTTGCGTGTGCCATGTAAGCAGACAGATCGGATATTCCCCAGTAAATGCAAGTCGTACTTCAGTGACGTCAATTCAGGAGACCACCAACTGAGATCACATGACTCATAAAGGTGCTTTTGTGCTGATGTTGCTGTCAGCGTGTTACCTTTCAGCCTCAGGCTTCAGACCGTAGTTGGAAACCGCTGTTATGTCCGGTCCAGACGCAAACGGTAACTAATGAAGCGGGACACCGTTGCTCTGGAACAGGTGAAGCCGTTTATTTCTTTGGGGGGCGTGTATGATGGGGACCGTGTGTGTGTGTGAGCGCGTGCACGTGCTTGCGTGTGTATGTGTGTGTGTGTGAGGAGAGGAGAGGGGGGGTGAGCGCGGAGTGGGGGACTGTCAGAGAACCGTAAATTAAAAATAAGGTGTCTAAGTTTTGGAGTCTTTCTTAACCCACTCTGGAGGTTGAGGGTTCAGAACGGAAAAGTGAACCCTGAGGAAATCTCCCGTGTGTTTCTGACTACGGTCGGGAAAGAGAAGTCATCGCGCAGGAAAGGTTCAACACTTGGATCAAACTGTTAGTACAGCACGTCTGTAAACACTTCCTCATTCAAAACTCAGAGAGAGCCGAGCAGCCCTCCTTTTTTTCCTCTCCCCTCAGGAGCGCCCAAGGCAACGCTTCCTTCCGTCGCTGCGTTGCCTCTATGACAACCGCAGTCACACAAAAGTCTGAAGGAGGTCCGAGGAAGGCGGAAATACTGCTACGTAGTCCTCAGAACGTCTACGTTTGATAGTTTCAGCATTGTATAGTGTAAATGCAAAAATCAGATACAGGTCACTTTTAAAAGATAATGTAAGCGGGTCGTCAGAAAAATCGGATATAGTCAGAAAATCGGATATGAGCATCAAGACCTGCAGTGGAAATGCGGCCTAAGAACCTTCATACGAAACTCAATGAAGCTGTGGAAAACCACCCTTGAAGCCAATGGGAAGCCACTTGCACAAGTGTCCATCAAATGTGGGATACACCAAGGTGATGCTCTGTCCCCACTGCTGTTGTGCATAGGTCTGAACCCCTCAGCCAAATAATCAACAAGACTGCCAGTATAGCTTAGTCAGTTTGTTGGTCATTTTAGTATTTTACTATTGAACTCTCTGTATTCGCCATGTGATGTACCCATGCAGGGGTCCAGTGATCCTGGTGGTGTGGATCAGGGAGTCAATGTCACGCTTGCTCTTAGCATTTAGCTTGATGTCATCCGTGTAGAGGAGGTGACTGATGTTGGCCCCATTTCTGAGTCGTATCCATAGCCAGTTCAATTCAATTCAATTCAATTCAATTCAATTTTATTTGTATAGCCCAAAATCACAACAACAGTCGTTTCGATGGGCTTCGAAGTGAAACGTGAACTCAAAAGGATCGCGAATACAGAGAGTTCAATAGTAAAATACTAAAAATACCAACAAACTGACTAAGCTATACTGGCAGTCTTGTTGATTATTTGGCTGAGGGGTTCAGACCTATGCACAACAGCAGTGGGGACAGAGCATCACCTTGGTGTATCCCATGCAGGGGTGAAGTGGCTGATATCAAGAAGTGGCTGATATCAAGAAGTCCTACCAATGGCTAGAAAGGGCTGGCCTACAGGACAGCACTGAAGCGCTCATCCTGGCAGATCAGGAACAAGCCCTGAGCACCAGAGCCATAGAGGCTCAGATCTACCACACCAGACAAGACCCAAGGTGTAGATGTACCACACCAGACAAGACCCAAGATGTAGATGTACCACACCAGACAAGACCCAAGATGTAGATGTACCACACCAGACAAGACCCAAGATGTAGATCTACCACACCAAACAAGACCCAAGGTGTAGATCTACCACACCAAACAAGATCCAAGGTGTAAATCTACCACACCAGACAAGATCCAAGGTGTAGATCTACCAAACCAGACAAGACCCAGGGTGTAGGCTGTGCAAAGAAACGCCTGAAACAATCCAGCACATAACTGCAGGGTGTAAGATGCTGGCAGGTAAAGCATACCATGATTGGTCCAAGATGGCGGCGCGCGTAGGTGCTGCGGCTCTCGGCTCCCCATCCCTTAAATTTCATTGTACTTTGCATTAAATCTCATTGTACTATGCACAATGACAATAAAGCCATTCTATTCTATTCTATTCTATTCTATTCTATTCTATTCTATTCTATACATGGAGCAACACAATCAAGTGGCTGGAATACTATAAAGGAACATGAGTGCAGAATATGGACTGGAAACCTCAAGGTCAAAATGGGAAACACCTCTGAAGGTGGTAGAGAATGAGAGGGCAAAGATCCTGTGGGACTTCCAGATCTAGACTGATAGGATGGTGTAGTGGTGGACAAAGAACAGAGGAAAGCTGTTGTGGTGGATGTGGCAGTGCCAAGCGATGGGAACATCAGGAAGAAGGAACATGAGAAACTGGAGAAATACCAGGGACTCAGAGAAGAACAGGAGCAAGATAAGATAAGATAAAGATACTTTATTGATCCCAGCTTGGGAAATTGGGTTGTTGCAGCGTCGGCGTTAGGCTCAAGTTAAAAACATACACACAATAGACGACAACAGAGAACCAGAACAATCAATCGGAAGAAACATCAGTGAATTAGAACAGTTGTATTGCGTGCCACATCAGGAGAGAAAAAACAGACCATAAATGACTTCATCTATTGCACATGGATGACAAGTTATAGAGTCCAATGGAGTGAGGTATGAAAGATTTCCTGAAGCGGTTGGTGTGACAGCAAAGCTGCCTTAGCCTGTTGGAGAAGGAGCTCCGCTGACCATCCAGAACAGGATGGAGAGGGTGCTCAGGAATATCCATGATGGATACCAGCTTATTTAAAGTCCTCCTCTCCATCACATATTCAAATATGTTCATTTTACAACCAATTACGGAGCCAGCTCTTCGGATCAGTTTGTTCAGTCTATTGCTGTCCCTAGCAGGTATGCTGCCCCCCCAGCAGACCACCGAGAAGAACAGAGAGCTGGCCACAACAGACTGGTAGAATATTTCAAGCATCTTGCTGCACACGTTGAAGGACCTTAGCCTCCTCAGGAAATGGAGTCTGCTGCTGGCCTTCTTATACACAGCAGTGCTGTTGCTCTTCCAGCTCAGTCTGTTGTTGATGGTTAATCCCAAGAACTTGTACTCCTCCACCTCTGCCCAAGATGCTGAGAGGCTGGGAAGCTGGTGGTTTCTTCCTGAAGTCCATCACCATCTCTCTGGTCTTTTCCACATTCAGCAGCAGGTGGTTTGCTCCAGACCATCTCACACATTTATCCACAAGATCCCTGTACTCCTCCTCCCGCCCACCATTAATGCAGCCAAAAACAGCAGAGTCATCAGAGAACTTCTGAAGATGGCAAGACTCTGAGTTGTACTGGAAGTCACTGGTTTACAAAGTGAACAGGGAGAGAGCACAGTTCCCTGTGGGGCCCCCACACTGCTTGTAACCACGTCAGACAGGACACCGCCCAACCGGACAAACTGCGGCCTGTCTGACAAGTAATCAATGATCCAGGAGACCAAGGTGCCGTCCACACCCATCCGCTGCAGCTTCTCACCCAGTAACCAGGGCTGGATGGTGTTGAACGCACTGGAGAAATCAAAGAATGTGACCCTCACAGTGTCCCCCCCTCCATCCAGGTGAGAGTGAGCATGTTGCAGCAGATAAATAACAGCATCCTCCACCCCCAGGCGTGGCTGGTAGGCAAACTGAAGTGGGTCCAGAGATGGTTTCACCAGAGGTCTCAGGTGGGACAACAAAATCCTTTCCAGCACTTTAGCTGCATGGGACGTGAGGGCAACAGGACGGTAATCACTGGGTCCAGAGGGTGCAGTCCTCTTGGGAACAGGAACCAGACATGCGGTTTTCCAGGTGGCCGGCACCTTCATCAGACTGAGGCTCAGGTTAAAGAGGTGCTGGAAAACAGTGGATAGCTGGGCAGCACAGGACTTCAGTATCCTGGGACTGATGCCGTCTGGGCCAGGAGCCTTCCGTTGGTTAATTTTTTCCAGCTGTCTCCTCACCTGGTCGGTCGTCACAGTCATTTGGGGGGGCTGGGTTGGTGTAAGGACGGGGGTGGTTTCAGTCTGGTCAGGTAGACAAAAGGAAGATGAGGAGGGGGGTTGAGGGGGGGTTGCATAATGAGGGGTGAGTGGTTGTGAGGATGCCGGAGGGGGGGTGGGGTGGACCTGTGCAGTAGGAGAGCTAAATCTATTGAAAAAGATGTTCAGGTCATTAGCTCTTTCTCTGTCGCCCTCACATAATCTGCTTCTCCCCCCGCATCCAGTAATCATTTTCATCCCAGACCACACCTCTCTCATGTTGTTTTGCCTCCAGCTTTCCCTTGTAGGTATTCTTACATTCCCTCAACTTGTCTCTCAGCTGGTGCTGCACTCTTTTCAGCCACTCCTTGTCCCCCGACCTGAAGGCCCTCTTCTTCTCATTCAGAAGGGCCTTCAGGTCACTTGTAATCCATGGTTTGTTGTTGGGGTAACAGCAGACAGTCCTCGTGGGCATGATGGTGTTCTCACAGAATTCTTCAGAATCGTGCTGTTGATGTCCTCACCGTGGGGCAGACAGAGAGCATCCCAGTCTGTGCACTCGAAGCAGTCCTGCAGGGTCTCCTGAGCCTCTGGAGTCCACTTCCTCACCCTCCTTTTGGACAGGGGCATTCTCCTGACCAAAGGAATGTACTTAGGAGAAAGCAGTACAAGATTGTGGTCATACCTCCCAAGTGTGTGTGTGTGTGGGGGGGGCTGTATGCTCCCAGGGTATTAGCATACAGCAGATCTAGGGTTTTGTTGTCACGGGTGGGGCAGTCCACATACTGTGTAAATTCAGTAAGAGTCCCGTCCAAGTTAACATGATTAAAGTCACCCGTGATAACTATAAATGCGTTTGGTTGTTGTTCCTGATCTCCTAAGAGATCCAAAACAAACATGAAATCAGAAGAGACATAATCACACCTGGCCCAACTCACCACAGACCTGAAAGACATTTCACAAAAACACCACCAAATGTATGACCCCACAAATGCTGAAATCACCTAAACAAAGAAAAGTACCACCTGTGGGGGTTTAAAAGGAGAGTCATTCACCTGAAGGGCACAACTCAATTATCTCATAAATACCTGAAAAAATAGATCGTGATGAAGAAGACAGAGAACTGATGATGCAGCTGCTTGGGTCAGCTGGTTCCATCAGAGATGAGAAGAATAAGGAAAAGAAAGCAAAGAAGGGGAAGGGGAAAAAAGATCCTTCCAGGAAACTGGTCCCCCAGAATCTGCAAAAAAAAGGACCTGTGGAAGAGAAACCAGAACAGACAGGAAGTGTTGAGGAGTTGGAGAAGCTGCCTAGAGAGGATGGAGCTGCTGCAGATCAAGAGGACAAGAAAGAGGACGTATATCAGGACAACCTGGGGGTAGAGGAAGCTGAAAAGCTGTCGATGTCACATCGTGAAGATGTGTCACCCTTTGCTGTGCCTGTCTACACGACCCTCATAAACCACAAGCACAAAGTCGACGTGACCCCAGGTTCTCAAAAAGAAAATCCAAACATACACAGATCACAAGATAAACAACACTCATGTACAGTTACATACAATCAAAACACTCCAAACAGTTCCTGTTAAGAGCAGAGGACCAGCCAGTTCGAATCGATGGTTACAAACGCAAAAATGAATGTCGATCAGTTTGAATTCATGGTTACGGACGCAAGGTTCAATTGAGTGGGAGGGAAACTCGACCACTCTCAGGTGGGAGCGAAACTCCACCACCTGGATCCTTTCCTCTTCTGAACTCGGCAAAAGGTGGGAGAGAAACTCAACCACCTGAGCTGCTCCTCTCTCTTGATTCCCACCACTAGGGGCGCTCTAGCCCTATTCTTGAGGTGGGGAACTTTAGGAGAAAATGACTCCCGTGGCTAGTGACCCGGGGATTATTCTGCCCCTGTGTGAGTTGAACCTTCTTGGGAAACCGCCGGATCAGGTGCTGTCTGGAGGTCCTGCTGGACCCGTGTCAAAGGTCACTGTGGATCAGCTGCTGCCGTGCACTGGCTCCAATGAAACCAGGTGTCACCTTTCCTTGGACCCTCACTGCATGCGACGTTCTCTCCGCAACATGGAAGGGCCCCGTCCAACGTGCCCCCAACCATCTCAGTTTGATGACCCTCATCAGCACCCAGTCGGGACCTGCGTCAGTCTCAGTGGTTACACCTTCTGGTCTCTTCGCCGCCTTTTTGGAGAAAACTGATACAAAACTATGGAGAGCATTTTAATTAACAGGGTGAGACATTGTTATTTGAGGTTCCTGAGCATGGAAACCGTGACTGTGGCCCTGTAGAAAGTTCTGTCTGCTACTCATGTGGGTCAAACTCACTCTCTGAATAACTGATGATTGACATCAGAGCAAATGGTAGAGAATCAACACCATTTACTTTAGTCTGTGCACAGATCTTGCCCAATTTAGTTTGAATGTTTGATTTATTCTCGCCACCTTTCCTTGTGACAGTGGGCATTATACCGTTTCAAGTGAATGTTTCAGGCCTAACAACCTTCTGCAGGTCCTGGTTTCTGAAATGGATTCCATTGTCAGACCTGACTTTTATGGGAAAATCATGGC
>JAUDJI010000652.1:0-13084 GCA_037389245.1 Oryzias sinensis | reverse complement strand
CCCGCCCACCTGTGCTGCCCCGCCTCCATCCAGGTGGACTCTTCCTGGTTGTGAGTCAGTGATCTGTGCTGCAGCTGCGTTGACACGGTGAGTGGAGACTCTTCTTCCTCTTCATCTCTTTGCAGAAACTGAAGTGAGTTTGTTTCTGGAACTTTGTCTTCACTAACTTGACTGTTTGTTTCTGAATGTTTGGAGAAGATCTTCTTCTTTCTCTGCAAACTCTCATCACTCTGCTGTTTCCAAAGCTTCATCATTGTTGGATCAACAACATGGAGGACTCTTCTTCATCAAGTCAACAACAATCAGCTGATGCTTGTTGTGTTTTTTCCTGTTCTCCTCCATCCAAGTCTGTGTGAGAACTCATTACTAAAGTAATAGATTACAGTTCCAGGTAACTGTGATCTGGAACACAGTAGAGTAATATTTCCTCATTCCATGTTCAGGAACTCTCAGATTCCATCAGACAAATAATCTAGAATAGAAATGTTTGTAGCAGAGAGACCATGAGGCCTTAGTGGATGAAAACAAAGATTTTTCTGCTTTTCTTCACCAACTATAAATTCTGTCTTTTAGATCATCATAAATGATTGTGTTTAACCTGCTGTTAGTCTTCATTGACCCTAAACTTCAGTTGTTGTCTTTTGTCTGTTTTTAGCACAGAGTTGTGTTTATAGTTTTATCTATTTCAGTCATGTAAACTTTATGACAGAGAATTGGAGCCTCCATCAAAATAAAAAATTAAATACATTTACTAGAATAAAATAGTACAATCATGAAAAAAGTTGTTAATTTATGAGAATAAACTTGTAGGATTATGGGTAAAAGAGTCAGTATTATTTGATAATTAAGTTATAATTTCATAAGTTATGAGTTGAGAATGAAAAATAATTCTTTTTCTGGACTTTTTCTAAACTTCTTGCATTGATCAAAGTGTCAAACTAAACTGTTTTTCTGCTCCTCACATCTTTCTCTGTTGGAATCTGTCAGAGTTTTTCCTGGAAGCTCTGACAGATCTGGAAGATCCACATTCTTTTAGTTTGATGTTTTCATTGGGATCAAATCTCTTCCTCAAACGGCTTTTCTGACTTGTTCACATTCAGACTTCAATCTGCTCAGTTCTGAGCTTTAGCAGAGGAGAGCCATCATCTAAATCCTAAAAACATCTAAATCCTAAACAGAATCTGACAATATTTCTCTAAAAATCCAACAGAATCTGTAATCAAACTAATAATTCTACATCATCAAATCCATTTGTTCTTCAGTCATTTTCTTTCAGTTTTAGGATCTTGTGGATTTGAAATGTTGTGATTCTAACAGACGTGGAAAGAAAAGCTTCTCAGCTTCACTGTCAGCCATTTTCCTGAGCTGCATGTGAACAAACTCTCTGTTCCTCTGAGACTGACTTCAGGGTCTTGGTACTTCTTTTATATCCAACTTGCTTTTAACTTATGAACCTCCCAGAGCCTTCAGGTCTTCAGGCTCAGCCTGCTGAAGGTGTCCAGGGTCAGGACAAAAAACCACGTTGAGGCCTCGTTTAGAAACTACGGGCCTCGTCTGTGGAATAGTCTACTGAGTATGTGACGGCCTCATCTACTGTGGAGGTTTTTTAAAAGAAATTATAAACACCCTTTTGAAAACCGGCTTTTAACTACCGTAAATTCTGGACTACAAAGCGCACCCGATCTTAAGCTGCACCCACCCATTTTCACGTGTGTAATCACTATTGAACATACACAAGCCGCAAGGCACCTGACTCCCAGAGTAAGAGTGATGCATTACCACACTGTGGGGGGAGTCAACCTTACCTTAGGCTAATGTATTTGTATATACCCACATCTGCCAAACACCATGGACCTCTATTCTGTTCACAAGTTCCTCAGTTATGTTTTTTTTTTTTTTTTTTTTATTTTCTTTTAGTTTTTTTACTTATTGACAATCTAGGTATCATACATAAAATTACAAACAGTAACCATATAATCAACATTACATCCCTCAGTTATGATGAGGAAATTTACATCCGCGATCCCCCATTTCCCATGAGTCTTAGGGGCTAAAGGTGGGGCCAACACCCGGCTCGCCACACTGTTGTACGTGTTTAAGAATGAGCAAGGAACAGCTCTCCTTCCGCTTGTGTCGCGGCAGCGTTATGGGAGTAACAGGGCTGGTTAAAATAACATACCAGTAAAGATACCAGCGCCTCAGCGCGGCGCGTGCGTCAGAAGTTTCCTTCCACAACAAACACTGTTGCTCCGCGGACGCCTCTGCGCTCCGCGCTCGCCCCGCGCGCTCCCCTTCCTATCTTCTCACCTCTGGCCAGGGCGGCTCCAGGGAGGAGCAAATCGTGTCTGTGCAGAGCAATCAGACTTAATACTGTACGTTTTGTTGATGAGGGGCGGATGCGTTGTTACGTGTGGAAGCCATCAGACTGCCATCGGCCCCGCAGCTCTATGTGAACAAGCAGCAGGAAAACATGTCTCCAGCTCACATGGAGGCTGTGAGCTTTTCAATGCAAAATTTCGGTCAGTCCTTAGAAACCGTTAAAACGACCACGTGGATTTGTGTTTCCAGTCGTGCTCCGACAAAATAAAGGCTGATGTTATTCCCACATATTTACGTGCAGCCAGCCAAGTCACTGTGACTCAGAGGTAAATTCCCTCCTGAGCATGCGCCGTTCTCTCTGTCACGCAGCTGACCGGCTTTTCCAAACCCGTTGGTGATGGTGGATTTTCACGCTGCTTTTAACGATTGTTTTTAACTTGAAAGCTTCATCATATTGTAGCGACGATCTCGTGCACGTTGGGTCTAAGGGCACCAAAGGATTCTGGGATGCGGCCGGGCATGCGTGTTTCGTTTTGTTGAACGTCATATGTTTTTCAACACACTAAACAGCCACACAGCATGGACTTGACTTCCGGTCTTGTCCATGCTGTGTGGCTGTTTAGTGTGTTGAAAAACATATGACTTGTGTATGGTGTTAGATAAAGAATTCAAACCATTCACTGAGTCTGAAAGCATGTACATGGCGGCCGTCAATGAAATCCATGAATTAGCCGCGTCACTGAATAAGCCGCAGGGCTGTAAGCGCAGGAAAAAAGTGGCGGCTTATAGTCCAGAAATTACGGTAGATTTCACATCATATCTTTTCAAAGATAGAATTATTATTGTTTTCTTTTTTTTTTACTACTGTGTTTTATGATGCTTTATCACATTCCAAATCTCTTTAGTCCAGTGTTTTTCAACCAGTGTGCCGCGGCACACTGGTGTGCCGTGGGAGATGGTCAAGTGTGCCGTGGGAAATTGCCCTCATTCACTGATCTAAAAACATTTCCCATCTCCAGGAAATCAGCTCTTTGTTCATCCAAACTGGCCCTGATAAAACACTGAGGAGTTAGGAATATGAAAGATTGCAAAATTATTTTTTCTTTGTGTTTGATTCTATTAAAGACGTTTTGATAAGAATGACGGTACCATGATTTAGCCGCAGCTTAAGCTGTTTGCGGAAAAGTCCCGCCCCTTCAACCGTCTCCAACAATCATTCTTGGAGGCTTAATCACACGTCATCAGTCTGACCAATCAGAAGTGGTTAGAGTCTCAACTTCCTTGTTTTAATTTAGCTAAAAAAAGTCACTCATTTCTAACAAAAATACCAGTCAAAGCTCGTCTTTAGCGGTGTAGCTTTCCACAGAATCCGGTGTCAGACCGTGGAACAAGTGAACAAAACAATGAAGCTCAGAGACTCGAGTCTTTCAGCCCTTTTGTGGCAGTTATCACACTTCATCTCCCATGATGCATTGGGTTAAAGTGACAGTCTCAATGAGTCGTCCTTGTTAAACATCTTGAAGCCACAACGAACACACATCAAACAGTTTTTAAATTAACTTAACCCTCCTGTTATGTTGCGGGTCAAATTGACCCGTTTTAAAGTTTGAACATCTAGGAAAAATAGTTAAAAGTATTTTTTCAGCATGAAACTTCTTCTGCTTGCCTTAATTAGCATAATCAACATATATATTATGAAAATGGTTCATCTCACATATGTGCAACCCCCCCTGCATGTTTATATTACATTGATACTGTTCGGGTCAATTTGACCCAAACACAAAAGCACATGCAGGGGGGGGGGTGCAGAGGATGTCTTATTATTATTAGTATTCCTTTATTTGCAGCTAAGACATATTTCACCCCAATCACACACAGACACAGACACACACACACAAACCCCCCCCCCCAACACACAAACGCACACACACACACAGCTGCCTAGGTGTTATGACTTTTGACAGGAACCATTTATGTTCTCGCTGGAAAACTCAACCCACATTCAGTGGACACTAAACAGGGGAGGGGCAAAACATATAAAAGATTCTCTGCATGGGAGTTCTTCCAGCATTAACACTCTGTCAGGCAGACCTTTAGAAAATGAGCAGCAGAAGCAGAAAGATGACAGTCCAGGAGGCTCTGGAAGTCATCACTGATCATAATCAGAAGAAGACTATCTTGAGCTTAATTCTGATTCTAATGATTCTGATTTTGAACGAGATGAGGGAATTGCTATTCCTGTTCCTCCAAGCAAGACATTCATATCAAAGAATGGTGAAATACATTGGTCTTTATCCTCAAATATGCGTTAGACCTATCTGCAGAAAACATAATAAAGATAGTGCCAGGGCCCACTAGGATGGCAGTGACTCATGTGACCATATCAATTCAATTCAATTCAATTTTGTATAGCCCTAATTCACAACAACAGTCGTCTCGATGGGCTTCACATTAGTAATTGAAAAAGTAAAACATAAAATCAAAAGGATCATGAATACATAGAATTCAATAGGAAAATACTCAAATGAACTAACAAACTGACAAAGCTATACTGGCATTCCTGCCCTTAGACCCCCTTTCGCGGTAAGGAAAAACTCCTAAAAAAAAAAAAAAACGGATTGCGGAAAAAAAAAAAGAAAAAACCTCAGGGGTGCCCACATGAAGGAGGGATCCTCCCCCAGGACGGACAGGTGATTTACCAGAACTCATAAAGAGGAATTAATTTATCTTACTCTACAACTACATATTTAAAGTCCAGCAGATGAGCTTCATTCAGATGGAGTTGGGGGGACGGCCGGGGGCGCGAGTCGAGGCGGAGACAGGATCCAGGTCAAGACAAGCATGACCTGTGCTAAATGTGCAAAATTAATTTGCTCAAAGCACAGTGTGATGACTGGTCATTCTTGTGCTGTGTAGATGTACAGACACACACAAAACTTCATATTGCAACTGCTTGTCTGTTGTATTGGGATTTTGTTTTTTTGTGGTTCACAGTGCATGTATGTAAAACAAAATTTCAAGATTATGTTTCAATGTTATGTAAAACTATTGTATTTAATATGTTAGTCGTTCAAAAGTTATACAGTAGTGAAAAATTCAAAAAAAGTTAGAACATGTATATTTTTAAGAAAAACGAGTGAATTATTTAATAATTGAACCACTTCCTGCTAGAGGTAAGGAACACCATTTCACTACGTTTTTGAAAGAATAATTGGTAATGGAGTTAGTGATGATATATTCACACTGCCTGTTAGGATTTTCTGGGTTTCAGACATTTTTTAATTAATAAAACATGCACCGGGTCAAATTGACCCAGGAACATCATCTCAGTTCCTCACAAATGAACATAACAGGAGGGTTAACTTAGTTGATCTTTCAGAAAAAACAGCTGCAACGTCCTGCCACAATTATCACAAAAATGCATGTGAGATTGCGGGGGGGGGGGGGGGGGGTGTAGATCATTACAGACTATGAGTTTCTGCTTTATTTTTTTGGATGCTGGTGTGCCGCGAGATTTTTGTCAAGGTTAAAGTGTGCTGTGGCTCAAAAAAGGTTGAAGAACACTGCTTTAGATCACATGGCCATCGGCTACAGTGGCCGTTTGGTTCCTATGTTCCGCTCTGAGTATTCTTGAATTCAGACTGAGGAATCTCAGGGAACTAAAGCTCAGTCTGATTGGAAATGAATAGAGACCACCTCTAAAGATGGATTAGAGAGCGGTTCCTGGTTCCAGACCAGGATCCACTTGGGTTTATTCAGACTGAAAATTTGTTCCAGATTATTCAACTACCCCTGGCTGCAGCCTGCAGAATAGCACAACATAGTGGAATGCTGGAACGCTGATGAATGTGAACACGCTGTGGAATGTTAACCCCACCCACATTGAGCCTGTCTTCTTCTTTGGTTTTACAAGTTTCCATGTGCAATATTGCCACCTACCGGTTTTTAAGGTGTTTTTCCTTACCGTGAAGGGGGGGGGGGGGTCTAAGGGCAGGAATATCAGTTTAGTTTAGTCTGTTTTGTTAGTTTAGTATTTAGTAGTTTAGTATTTTCCTAATGCATTCTTTGTATTCATGATCCCCTTTTTATTGTTTTTCATTGCGCTAAATAAAAAAAAATTAATTGAATTAGAGAATTTATAAAGTGATTGCTGTCTTCTTATGCCTTTTACAAGTTTCCATGTGCATGTATTAGGGAGTTAATAAATTCTGTCTGGCCTCACAGACTCAAAAAAATAACTCATTGGATGAACTCAATTTAATTGTTTTGTCAGGATTTCCATCCAATAAATATGAGTAACCCCACCTCAAAGAAAATTCTTCCATGTAATGAAATATAATCGAGTTAGTCGAACTAAATTTTATCAAGAAAGGCAAAGGAAAAAAAACAAGCAACAGCAGTCTAATGCCAGATTTGAACTCAGGACCTTTGAATTATCACCCGCTACCTAAACCACTGAGCTATCACTCCAGTGATGTAATGAGGCCGCCGGTATAAATAAATAGAGTCCTTATTTCTATAAATGACGCTCTTCGTGTATCGTCTTATTGGGAGAAGCCGAGTTGGAACGATTTCATGCCACAGTTTCGTTTTTTACGTGGAAAAAACGAACTAAAGTTTTCACTTTTGAAAAGTCAAAGGATTTGAAGGACTAATAGTCATACCAGGCATTACATTAGATGAAGGAGTTGAACATTTTAAAAGTTCAATGGTTAAAATAGGTGAAAAATTGTAGCCGTGAGACGGCAAAAAGCATAAAGAGAAACAGGAAAACAGCATTCAACAGCATGCCCCTCACTTGAACTAAATTATTTTGGATTACTGGAGTTATAGGGAAAACTATTAATACATTTTGTGTTAGGTCAATTAAATGTAGATACAATCTTTTAAAATAAATATTTTTAAATAAAACAAACAGAATTTCACTGTGTTACATGAAAGAGGGGCTTGAATCATTATTTTGAGTGATACGTAAAAAAAATTGCACCATTCAAATTTTCCTCCCTCTGTTCTCTTTCTTCCTCATAAAATTCACAATGACACAAAATGTGCTCCACTCATTCTTCCCATTTCCTGCAATCACAACTGCACTGACAAAGGTGAATCAAATGCACGGGCTCAGCGTGGGCGGGGTTAACATTCCACAGCAGACGGGCTCAATGTGGGCGGGGTTAACATTCTACAGCGTGTTCACATTCCTCTGCGTTCAAAGCATTCCACTGTGTTGACCCATTCTGGAGGCTGCAGCCAGGGCTTACTCAGATTATTAGGAAAAACAAACTGTGGTTCACTTTAAACCAAATGTGTCCAGTCTGAATAAGCCCTAAGTTTTCTTTTTATGGACTAAACTCACTGAAGCTGAATTCTGGTCCTCTGATTGTGTTTACTTTGTTTTCGCTTTACCAAAAAATAAACTTTATCAGAAATCTTCATGAAACCAAATCCTCCTTCATAAAAATGAGAACAACTTGGTGGTAAATTTGTCTCTTCAAGTTTTTTTTTCTGCAGCTGTTCTAAAGAGAAAACTAAAAAGTAACTCAGTACTCATGTTACAGTTTTCAGAGAGTAATATGGTAAAGTAATGGATTACTTTAGAACAAGTTACCTGTAATGATTTCCAGTTTAGAGGTTCAACAGTGGAATCAAAGTCTCTGTTGGATCTTTGAGAGGAAAAATTCCTGTCTTTCTTTCTTTTCTCCTCATTCTTTGATCTTTGTCTGTTTTTCTTGATGCTTCATGTTTCCTGAAGTGTAGAAACAGGAAGTTTGTTGTTTATTTCACTTCACTCCACCTGGTGGAGGGAGAGCAGAAGTGCAGCAGCTGATGGCAGCTTCCTCTTATGATGATGAGGGTTTCCTCTGCAGGTGAAGGTGGAAGGTGTGTGTGAGCTGATGTGGATCCAGTGAATCCAGCAGCATGGATCAGTGGGAGGAACCACAGGAGGGAGCCCCTCCCTCTAAAAAAAGGAGAGATGGTAACCATGACAACCAGAGCAAAGCTCAGAGGTGAGATGAACATCTCCAACTGTCCATGATCTTCTCCATGTCAGAGCTCAGGACTCACACCAGCAACCTTCATTCTCCACAGGAACCAACCTGGATCTGGATTCAGCTGTGTGTCCAAAAGGTGTGACGAGCCAGAGGATTATTTAACTACATTTCTAAACAGTCAATTAGGAGTGGAACAGTGAGTGTTTGTCAGATGCATGTTTTGAATTCAACTGCAATACCTGCATGCAGTGTCTCACAGTTGTCAGAAGGGGGCGTTTTATCAGACTGTCTCACTGCAGATCAGTCTGTTCATGATCTCAGTTCAATAGTTCAACATGGAAGATAATCTGATCAACCTCCAGAACACAAAAAATGAGTTTCTAATAAAACAAATGTTTTTCCATCAGGATTCTACAGAGACCTGGATCTGGATCCAGCTGTGTTTCCTTCAAGAGTGACAAGTCAAAGGGTTTTAATCCAGACTTCAAGAACATCCATCCAGGAGTGGAACAGTGAGTGTTTGTCAGAGTTTTTGGAGGCTGGATTCTAGTTCAGATGATCAACAGTTTTCAGATGAAGGACTTGAGGTCTGGTTCAGTTCTGGATCTCTCTGATCAGACTCACTTGGAGCATCATGTTGACTGCTGACTCTGACTGACAGCAGCTCCAGTCTGATTCCAACCAAATCAGAGAAAGAGAAAAGAGAAAAGTTCCAGTTTTTACTCTGGGTTCGGGAGATTTTCATGTTGAAAATGTCTCAGAATCAGAATCCTTTATTGTCATTGTTTGTAATAATACAATGAAATTGGAGCTGCCTTGTCCTAAGTCAGACTGCTTGCTGGACAGAATATCAGGAATGATCGTGTTAAAGGCTGAGCTGTAGTCCACAAAGAGCACCCTGGCGTAGGTGTCTCTGCATTCCAGGTGGCTTAGCGCAGTGTGGAGGGTGATGGGTATGGCATCCTCCGTCGATCTGTTTGCTTTGTAACCAAACTGGTGGGGGTCGAAGGTTGGAGGAAGACAGTCTTTGAAGTGTCCTAGGAGCAGCCGTTTCAGACACTTGGTGATGACTGGGGTGAGCGCAACTGGACGATATTCCATGAGGCAGGCTGTGGATGACTTTTTGGGTATTGGAATGATGATGGATGACTTCAGGCAAGCAGGGATAAAAGTCTGAGTTTGGTTTCATAGTGTGTCTGATTTCTGTACGTCTGACAGAGTTGAATACTCTCGTAATGTGAGTGTCCAGCAGCTCACCCACAAACTTTGCTGCTTTGTGCCCAATATTGTCATCTGGATTGAGTCAAAGATAAAATAGACGGTTCATACTGGTCAATATTTAATACTTCTCCAACGTTTTGCTCTGTAATGTTTGTGGTTATTCTCCTCAGTCCAGAAATGCTTAAAGAGTGTTTTCTCTTTTTTTTCTAGAAACTGACATCCTTTCTGTAGAAAAACATCAACATTCGATGTTTGTCTTGAAGTTCCTGGGGTGTTATGAATCTTCTATCAATAATTAAGTGCTCTAGTAATGTTACGCCCCCTGCTTGCCAAACTGGGAACTGTAACATTTTTTTGTTTTTAAGGATGTCTGGGTTGTTCCAGATCGGTGTCATTTTGCTCGGTTGAATTGACGAGTTTGATATTTTGAGTAATTCACACCAGGCTGTTAAAGTGGCGTTTATATTAATACTTTGAAAAGAGTCCTGTTTTTTAACTGTTTGGCTAATAATGGTAGATCTGACAGGTTGATCTTTCCACATAACGCCTGTTCCAAGTCCAACCATGAGTTGGTTTCTCGATTATATATACATTTTAAAATTTATTTTAATCTATTTTCAAGAAAGAACTTGTAGAAGTTAAGTAATTCTAAGCCTCCACAGACTAATTCTTGCAGTTTTATTGTTCCATAAAAAGCTTGATATGGATGAGTCTAATGTTTTGAACCATTTTAGTGGGGGTTGTGTGGGGATCGTTGAGAAGAGATAATTAACTTTTGGAAAGATTTTCATTTTAACCATGGCTACATTGCCCATAAGGGACAAAGGCAAGTTGACCCAGCGTGTTAGATTGTCCTGTATGCTTTTCAGTAGTGGGGTGTGGTTTGACTGCACCATTTCTGATGATTTTGGGGAAAAATAAATACCTAAATATTTTTTTGTTATTGCCTGATTTGACTGGTATCCTTAGTCTTTGCACCGCATAACTGTTCAGTGATAATAATACAGAAAGATTCCAATTAATTGAGTAGTCTGATATGAAGGAGAATTCATTAATAATTGTTGCTGTTTCATTTACAGTTATTTAAAAACAGTAACATGTCATCTGCATAGAGACTAATTTTATGATGGCTGTGTTTGGTTTAAATTCCTTTAATGCTCTCATTCTGTCTCGTTGCTGCAGCTAGAGGCTCAATAAATATAGCAAAAAGAGAGAGGGGGAGAGTGGGCAACCTTGTCTGGTTCCTCTTCCAAGAAAAAAACTGTTGGAAGTCTGTCTATTAGCTCTGACTGATGCATTGGGGTTGTTATATAATGTTTTAATTCAATTGACAAATGATTCTCCAAACCCAAACTTATGGAGGGTTGCAATGAGGAACTTCCAATTTATTCTGTCAAAAGCTTTTTCAGGATCCAGCGATAGTAAGGTCATTTCCTGGTTTTTAATAGTGGCAAGGTCTATTATGTTAACGGGTCTGCACACATTGTCATTCGAGTGTCTGCCTTTGATGAATCCAGTTAGGTCGAGGTGAATTATGTAAGGACTGATTTTTTCTATTCTCTGTGCTAGTGCTTTTGCTATTGCATTTTAACTTTTTAATAGTGTCCCTAGCTAAAAGTATGTTGAAGTTATGATGGCAGTAAGGATCAAAGGATTTGAAGGATTCCCCATGTGTTTCAATTGAGGCAAAAATCCTGGAATATCTTGAAAAGTTCAAGCATTTGAAGGACCAAAAGTCATAGCTGAAAGAAATAAGGTGAAAGAGCTGAAAATTTTAACAGTTGAATGGTTGATATATCTGAAAAACTGTAGAAGTTAAGCGGCAAAAATTCCGGAAGATACTATAATAAAGAAAGACACACAGGAAATATTTCGGGTTCTATGCTTAATAGCATTCAACCAGTAAACGGTTCATAGTGGTCACAAAGAACAAACAGAACCAAACAAAACCAAATACGGCCACAGCCTTAACACACAGCCACGTTCAGGAACCATTTGGTGGTTGACACTAAACTTAATTATCCACAGTTGATCATTCTTCTTGAAAAGACACTTGTTGTTAAAGCTATATTTCCAGCATTTCGGAGCTTTTCACAATCCATGAATAGCAAGTAGAAACTGAACTGATGACAATTCCAGCTGCTGTATGCCAACGTGAACTCTCATCACCGATAGCCGAATTGCTTAGCCAACTGCCTGCATTCCGCTATTCCCTCTACGTCACCCATCGTCTCCAATATCACCGATACCACCGACTTATCTAAAGTACCCTCATGTTACTGATCTTAAGAGGCTTTTTTGTATAGCCAAAGCTAGTGCTTTGCCAACACATAGACCCTATGACTGTGCCATCAACCTTATTAATGACATCACCTTACCCATAGGTAAATTATTTAGTCTTTCTGGTCCTGAAAAGGAGACTATGGAAGATTATAATCACAAAGCTCATATCTTTAGGCAACATCAGTCCCACCTCTTTTCCTGTCGGCGCAGGTTTCTTTTTTGTTGAGAAAAAATACAAGTCGCTTCGACCCTTTACTGACTACCAGGAACTTAACCAGATCACAGTCAATGACAAGTATTCTCTCCCTCTTATCATTTCTGTCTTTTACTCCATCCAAGATGCTCGCATTTTTTAGAAGTTAAATCTTCGAAACGCTTACCATTTGGTTTGTATCTTCAAGGGTGACGTAAGAAAATCTGCCTTTAACACCCCGTTAGGTCATTACGAATATCTTGTTGTGCCTTTCGGACTCACGAACGCCCCGGCAGTTTTTCAAAGACTGGTCAATGATGTTATGCGTGATTTTCTCAACCGATTTGTTTTTGTTTATCTGGACGACATTCTCATCTATTCTCATGACCTCGCCCAACATGAACACCATGTCCGTCTCTTCTTATTCTATTAAAGTTTTTAATAAAACAATTGTTTGTCCATCAGGAAACAACGGAGACCTCAACCTGGATCTGGATCCAGCAGTGTGTCCCCCAAGAGTGACGAGTCAGCAAGTCATATACATGACATCAAAGTCATCATTTCAGGAGTGGAACAGTGAGTGTTTGTCAGAGTTAAAGGAGATTGGATTCTAGTTCAGATGATCAACAGTTTTCAGATGAAAGATCTAATTCAGTTTGTAAATTTACACGCTGTTTGAACAATTGCTGAGTCGGATTCTAATAGTATGTTTGATCAATATTACTAATGGCAGATGTGAATTCAGAAAGCCTAGAATTGAGTTTCTTTTGAGCACCAGCACTATAAGAGATAATTTATCTCCTAAGACATGACTTTAGTGCATCCTATATTAGTGAGTTTGAAGTGGAGTCATTTTGGTTAAATAGGAGGAATACGTCAATAGAATTTGAGATGTAGTTTCAAAATTAAGAATTAAATCTCCAACGTGGGGGGCTGCATTTATTAAATGATATATCTGTATGTCCAATAATAAAGGTGTAAAAACTGCCCAGTCAGTAATCAAGATCCAAACATATTTACTTGCTGCATCAGACAAGGTAGAGTCTTTCTCAATTCCTTTGTATGTGATGCACAGCCA
>JAUDJI010000651.1:0-13085 GCA_037389245.1 Oryzias sinensis | reverse complement strand
TTTTACAAAATTGTACTGTAAATTTTACGGACTTTTTTTACAGTGTGTGGAAAAAACGGAGCAAATGAGGTTTATGCTTTAAACAACAAAGCATTTATGATAATTAACTCCAAACATGTAAAGAAGAATAAAAAAAAACACAGCTAGTCTGGAGACAGACGGACTCCGTTGGCGTACCCGATGTGGCCCCGATAGTAGACGTTCTGTCCCGCAGCTCTCGCTTTCTCCATTTTGGGCCAGATAGCAGCTCTTGCTTCTCGGTCAGATTTGCAGAAATCTTGTTTGAAGAAGATTCCCAGCTCTTGACAAACCTTTGCATCCTTAGAAACTTTCCAGAAGATGTTGCGGTAGTGCCTCATGGAGAACTGGATGATGATTTGGCGCTGCCTCCCGGTTTCTTTCCTCCCCAGCCGATGTACTTTATCCACAACCATTTCCATGTGTGCTGTGGCGCGATCTTTGCCAGGATCTCCAGGACTTCTTTGCGGGTGTTTCCCCCGCTCTTTTCTTTCAAACCTTGTAACTTCAGGTTCCAGCACCGTTTATATCGCTCCATCTCCACCACCCTCTCTTTTAAGTCATCATTTTCTTTTTTCAGCACAGAAAACTTCCTTTCCCAAAATGTGCACTTTAGATTTACAGTCCTTTATATTAGTAGCGTTTACCTTAGTGATCTTCGTCAGATCAAAGTCGTCAAATCTCGCCGTCAGTTTTTCAATGGCGGCAGATAATGCTGACAACTCGGCATCACTTTTGTTAGAGACGACTACCTTGTTAGGTGGAACGGAGGGCTTAGTAGGTGTAACTGGGGTTTTTCTTTTAGCAGACAGCGAGGATACTTCCATGGCGTATTCATGGTCATGTATTGTCATCTCTGGGTTTTTGGATGCAGGAATCGGCTTTTCCGATACAGGCTTTTCCCGTGGCATTCTAGGAGCTCTTAATATTGCTGTTGTTATTTTTCCCACTTCGTTCTTGTCTCTTTACAGTGGTAAGACTTGAGAGTAATAAAAAAACAAAGCAAAACTAGTTCAGCAGTTTGAAAATGAGGTCAAAAGGGATATTTTGGGACCGGACCGTCGCAGCTCACAAAAAGTTGACCGCACGGACCGCTACTTAGCTCCTCCCCCCTCTGCCCCTTTAAAAATGGTGTGGTTCGGTCTGTCATGGGTACTTGTGGGGAAGCTAGAAGGAGCAGCTGCTAAGATGCTACTTTCGCTGTCTTAAACCTTAATTTTACCTTTTTGCTGAGACTGATATGGTTTCAACTTTTAAGCGCCGCTGTCTGTTTGTCTACATCACGCAATAAGGATTTATGTGTGACTTTAAGAGGGAACAGGTAAGTTTTGGCTTTGTTTACGTTTTTCGGAGCTAGCATGCTAGCGCTAGCCTCCAAGCTTAACCAATGTTGTTTTGTAATTCCTTTGTGTCAAAGCTAATTTTTGTAAATTCTGAACTTTATACTGAAATATTTAAATATTATTATGATTGCATTTAAATGTATGGTGCAGTATTTATTTGAAATTTTGAATTATGAGTACTCTGATGAATTATTTAAAATGTACATGTACTGAATGATTTAATAATTGAAATTGAATTAATAACGGAAACTGGATTATTGAATTATTTATTGAAACTATTTAAATGTGAACATGACACATGTTTATACTGGTCCTGTCCCATAAAGGCCAGGTTCCATCTCTATCTCCATCTCCATTTCCATCTCCATCTTCATTTCTTTCACTTGATGGCGAGCTGCCCGGAACAAAAATAACCAACTGCCAAATAACACCTGTGTGGTAAGATGGGCAGTAGCCCTGTTTTTTCCCCACTCAACCATCCTACATTGCCTTCATCAAAGGCACCGTGCATCAGTTTTTCCTGGACAATCAAACCTGGACTACATCTTTAAAATACAGCGAGCTGCTGTCGGAAAATCATGAACTATTCCTCTTGTAATCTTTGTAAATGTGTGTATATTTTGTGTGTGTGTGTGTTCTTTTGGGATTAAATATATAAATATTCACATTTTGCACCTGTTGGCCTCCCATCCGGCCTTCGCAGATTCATGTGGTTCAGGACGTCCAAAAATTAAATGTGCAGTTGAGAAATGAAAAGACATACAAGAGTGCATGAATTTTCACACCTTTTGCGAAAGGGGAGAGGTGGAAAAACACGACCTGTTAGGCTCTGTGGCTGTCCGCTCTCTCTGGCCTCAAGGCAAAAAGGCTTTTTTTTATTATTCAGTAAGCAAAGACGAAAGCATACAAAATACGTCATTAGAATGGTGTATTTTTGTCTAGTCTGCATTGCAGGTGTTGTGGCTCCATAAACACTCCAGTACAGAAAGAAAACAGAGACCAAAAGTCACAAACAGGCCTACTGGTGACCTCGGCACATATTATCTGCTACTGAGAGCAGGAGTCAAGCATATGTCTGGATTACAATATACATGCATAAATAGAATCCATTAAATGCCTAATAACAAGAACATAGAATATACAATAGAACCCCTGTAATGCATAATGAAAAGATCATAGAAAATCATATGGAAGCCCTGTTCACCTCAACACACCATAGCCTTTGACTTTGTGTGTTGTTTAAGCTCTTCACCTCCCTCCCTGAGACGAACCCTAGATCTTCAAACACTAGCCTAAACTCAGAAATCCCTTAATTAAATGAAATCCTAATTAATCAGTATCTCCATTCGGGCTACAATAGCTTTATGTTTACTTTGGTGAACTGTCATCCTTTTTCCTATTTACCGCTGCTGGATAGATTTAAGACTCTATTGTACTTTGTCTCTGGATTTTTGACTGACAGTAAAAGCTATAAATGTTTCTGAGTTGCAGCCAATTTTTCTATGAGATCACAGACTGTCCTGGACTCTGATCCTGAAATCCTCCTAATGACAAAACAAAGTCTTAAAGTTCAAAGTCTTAAAGGGAAGTTGGAACCTTCTCTTAATAAGGATGGTGGTCTCAGGTTTATTCTTCCGGTCATCTACGACAGTGTTCTGAAACCCAAACAAACCGAACCAGTTCCACCTGGGTAGTTAACAGCTTAAAGAGATGACCAGTTTGGGGAGGGAGTCAATGGCCCCCAACCCCCAGCTGAGGACAAAGGACTCTTAACGACCCGAAACCATGTAGGCTAAGTTGACACTACCATCCAGTTTCAGATCTGACTCCTCCCCTATGAGTGCATGCACTCAAAAAATAACTCATTGGATGAACTCAATTTCATTGTGGGCAGGATTTCCATCCAATAAATATGAGTAACACCACGTCAAAGAAGATTCTTCCATGTAATTAAATATAATTGAGTTAGTCAAACTCAATTTTATCAAGAAAGGCAAGGCAAAAAAACCATTCAACAGCAGTCTGTAGCCGATCTTGAAATCAGAATCTCTGTATGTTAATCCCTCTAACTAATCCACTGAGCTAACACTTTTGTGACAACATTTCACTGCCGGTATAAACAAATAGATTCATCATTTCCATAAATAAGGCTCGTCGTGTATTGTCTTATTGGGAGAAGCCGAGTTGAAACGATTTCATGCGACAGTACGTTTTTTTACGTGGAAAAAACGAACAAAAGTTTTCTCTCTTTGAAAAGTTGAAGGATTTGAAGGACCAAAAGTCATACCAGGCATTGGACGAAGGAGTTGAACATTTTAATAGTTGAATGGTTAAAATGGGTGAAAAATTGTAGCCGTAAGATCATGAATCATTGAATAATTTTTTTGAGTGTATATACCAGCTCTTCGACCAGCTAATTCAGAATTGGCAAAGCCTCTTGGATAAGAGGTGAAATGTCTTCTAACAAAATTAATTTAGAAATGATAATTTGACAATTAAAATGGATTGAAAAGGCAATCCCCTCTGCATTTTGTTTTAATTATGACACAGAATAAGCGGTTTTTAAGTAAAAATGAAAAAGCATTTTGAAGTATTAATTTTTCTTTTGAGTTATTTGGTGGAGTCACATTTTAAAAAATTGAATGTCAAATACCATTTTCATTTTATCATTTTAACCCTTGTGCTATCTTAGATGACCCCACCCTTACATTGACGTGTTCTCCCTACCATGACAAAGGTGGATAAAGGTGGAAAGATTTCATGTAATCCATGGACACCAGTGAAGATCACAAATCATTGAAGAAAAAAGGTTCAGCGCACTGTTTAGTGGGTCTAGATGACCCCACTCCCAATGTTAAAGTGCCTAGGATAGCAGAAGGGTTAATTTAGTGACAGAATAAGCGGTGTTGAGGAAGAAAATGAAAAAGCATTTTGGTGGATTGCTTTTTCATTTTAATTTTGAGTCAAAAAATGCACCTTCATTTTGAAAATGAAAAAGCCTTTCTGGTTTTTACTTTTATTTTTATTTATGCTACAGAATCACTTCCATACCATGAAGCTTCCCTTGGGGCTCATGTAATTGTGCTTTAAAAAATGAACCATACATTCAGGGCTTTGAAACCACACAGAACAGCGGCATCTGGTGGCGGACTGGATGTACTTCGACATGCTTCAACTAAGCTCCTTGTAACACTTCAATGTGGAAATGATGATTAAAAAAACGTAAAACAAAACAATGTTGTTAATGATGATAAAAGAAACAACGTAAAACAACCCAATGTTTGATGTTTACTGTGAGAAGTGCTTGACAAAGCAAAATACACATCACATGAAGAAAATAAACGCAAAGCAAAAAAATAATAATAATAAAAGTAAACTTCGGTTTGAACTTAAGACCTCAGGATACTAACCCCAATGACTTTTCCACTAAGCTATCCCTATAGATATGGATGCGCTGTCCCATCATAGATTCCTAGAAGTATTTTTTTTTACTTCATAGTGTATTCTTACCATTGGGATTCCGGCGATCCTGGCATTCAAGAATGCCCAGACATCTCCCAATCAAGCACCACTGACAACCTGAACACTGCAAGACGCTCCCCAAACAGATGCACGCCAGAGACGCGAGAGCTGCGGCGTCGGGAGCGGCGACACTGCCCCCACATCAGAAGATGGGGGACCAGCGAGTCAGAAAATGGATGTAATGCCTCCGCGCCCACCTAGTCAGCCAGTGATCAATAGGAATGGCTGGAAGATCCATTTAACACAGCAGAAATTATCATAATACACCACTCTGCTTCAAAAATCAACCCACGAAGGAGAAAGAAGAAATTCCCTCTTTACACCACTGAAAAGATAATGGCATGCATGAACTGCTGTCGACTTAAAACCACACAGCAAAAAATTAAACCCTCAAAATACACTGACCAAAAATATAAACACAAGACTTTTGTTATTGCTCCCATTTTTTATGGTATGAACTCAAAGATGTGAAACATTTTCCACATACACAAAATAAGCAGTTCTCTGAAATATTGTTCACAAATCTGTCTAAATCTGTGATAGTGAGCACTTCACAGGTGTGCCATATCAAGATGCTGATTAGACAGCCTGATTATTGCACAGGTGTGTCTTAGACTGGCCACAAGAAAAGGCCACTCTGAAATCTTCAGTTGTATCACACAGCATAATGCCACAGATGTCGCAAGTTTTGAGGGAGCGTGCAATTGGCATGCTGATAGCAGGAATGTCCACCAGAGCTGTTGCTAGGGAATTGAATGTCCATTTCTCCACGTAAGCCATCTCCAAAGGCATTTCCGAGAATTTGGCAGCACATCCAATCCAATCCACATCCAGCCCAAGCATGTCCACCTCCAAGATCGTGGTTTTCTGATGTCAATGTTTTGGATCGAGTAGCCCATGGTGGTGGTGGGGTTACGGTATGGGCAGACATTTGTTATGGGCGAAGAACACAGGTGCATTTCATTGATGGCATTTTGAATGCACAGAGATACTGTGACGAGATCCTGGGGCCCATTGTTGTACCGTACATCCAACAACATCATCTCATGTTGCAGCATGATAATGCACTGCCCCATGTTGCAAAGATCTGTACACAATTCTTGGAAGCTGAAAACATCCCAGTTCTTGCATGGCCAGCACACTCACCGGACATGTCACCCATTGAGCATGTCTGGGATGCTCTGGATCGGCGTATACGACAGCGTTTTCCAGTTCCTGCCAATATCCAGCAACTTCGCACCATTGAAGAAGAGTTGACCAACATTCCACAGGCCACAATAGACAACCTGATCAACTCTATGCGAAGGAGATGTGTCGCACCTCACGAGGCAAATGGTGGTCACACCAGATACTGACTGGTTGTCTGAGTCCCCTGACCCCCTCAATAAAAGAAAACTGAAGATTTCAGAGTGGCCTTTTGTTGTGGCCAGTCTAAGGCACACCTGTGCAATAATCATGCTGTCTAATCAGCATCTTGATATGGCACACCTGTGAGGTGGGATGGATTGTCTTGGCAAAGGAGAAGTGTTCACTATCACAGATTTAGACAGATTTGTGGATAATATTTCAGAGAACTGGTTATTTTGTATATGTGGAAAATGTTTCACATCTTTGAATTCATACCATAAAAAATGAGAGCAATAACAAAAGTGTTGCGTTTTTATTTTTGGTCAATGTATATATAAAAAAGTTTTCTTTAAATAAGCAAAAGAAAACTGCCAATTTGGTCAGAAAATGGTATTACCAAGATTTACTCATTTTAAGACAAAGATTTTAGTTTAATTTAATTTAATGTTTTCTCAAACTAAAATTATTTTGCTGTCAGAAGACTTCCTTAATCAGATTTTTTTTTGCGAGATGAGAAAACAAGGGTCTTTGTATGGTGTTGAGGTTCCATGTTTGCAGTGCACCACATTTAGAAAAAAAGAAAACATTTTTACATAAACAACATAGACAGAATCCAGAGCAGTTTGATGATTTGACCGGTTTGAACGAAAGCACATGTTCTGCTGTTGTAGAAAGAAAAAAGGGGTTAAATCTATAGAAAATTTAAAATACGAATCTATATTTCCATTGTTGCAAAATCACCTTAAAATTAGTATTTCTCTAAAAAATGTGAGCAGAGACTAGTCTGTCCGTACCACCCAATTAATTGGTCATTTATGTAAATTTGCTCTGTTTTCATTGGCCAGAATAATTCAAGTCTTTAAAATAACACCATTGCATTTTATTACAGTACAATTTGAGTCGTTTAAGGCTGATTTACTATTTTTGTGTCAGCTTTTTCTCCTGTAAAATATTCATTCATTCATTCATGGATTTTCTATTCCGTTGTGTCCCTTTCGGGGTCACAAGGCTGCCGGATACTATCCCGTAAAATATGACATTTTCTTATATTCTAAAAGTCCAGGTAGGAGGCCTAGATCATCACTCCTGGCTTTTAAGCCATTAGCAGTGGATGCATCCGCTTTTTCCTTGACACTTTTTATGTGAAAATTGTTACATTTCTTTCAACTCCAATTTTTTTTCGTTAGTGTAGTCCCCCATTAATTACTCTCTGTGAAGATATTCCAACTTTAGATTTGGTCAGTCATGATGGGAGCTGATATTAGGATTTAGATTCTGGATCTAGAGGTGGAGACTTAATAAAATAAAGTATCATCAAGGTCATCTTTCTCACTTTTCCTAAAGTAAATTAAAATGGTGGATTCTAACTCTAAAAGAAAAGTGTGGTGTTAACTGCACTAAAGAAGTGATCAGTGCCTGCATTTAATGTAACACTTTTAGCTTTATAGCCATAATAGTTCATATTGATCTGCTTTCTTTGTCTCATTCAGTTTCTTTTCAACTTCTTCCACTTTCTTCAACTATATTAGTGTTTAGTCTTTGTGGGTAAAGGGTACTTTACAAAAAAATATTAAGTGTTTTTATTTAATATGTTATTTAAATGTTTTTAGTAAATGTATGTATTTAGTAAAGAAGAGTGCACTGTGCGTAGATGTTGTGTTTAGTTCTTCAGCGTTCTTTCAGAAACCTTTTAGCTGTTTTACTCTTTTTCCAGCTTATTTGGTGTTTTGATGTTTTGCATTTAAAATTTTTATTTTGTATAAAAGGTGCTTTATCAAAAAATAAATAAATAATTAAAACTAGTATCATCTTCATTTACATTGTGTTATTTTAATGTTTGTACTTTTAGACCTCCAGCAGATATGTTTGATGCTCTAATGTCTTCGGCCAAATTTCAGATGCTTCAATTTTTTTTCAGCGAATTCAGTGTTTAAGACATTTTGCACTTTAAAACTTGCCTTTTACATTAAAGGCAGTTCCCAAAGTTTAGTCTATTTTTTATTCAGCATTTAATTAAGTCATTTTGTTATTTTTAAAAAACAATTTTCAGCTCAACTTTCATGATATATTTCAATTTTCAATTTTCCTTTGTTTTCAATAAATCCACATGAACATTTTCTGAACTGTAACTCACCTTCTAAGTATTCTTATGCAGTTTTATCTGAGTTGCTGTCAAGCATTTTTGAGTTTCATTTTCTTTGCATTTTTGTTGCATTTCAGACGTTAGCCAGGATGCCTAAAATCTTTGGTAAGATAACATTTCAGCTTTGCTGGAGGAAAACAATCAAACAGAGCTGAGAGGAAGAGCGCTCTATGGTCTTGCAGGAGGGGAAGCAGCAGCCTGACTGTGCTGTAGCTCAGACGAGGACTTTAACGCCGCTTTGGTTTACAACAGCTGGGAGATTAGACATGTGGTGCCTCTTTGTGTGCTTGCACAAAGTGTAATGCTAGACTTTCTATCAAATTCTTGACTCAAAACAACACAGAAAATTCAGTGTGAAAGTTAAATGAATGTGCTTCCTTTAGGTTATACTCATAAACGCTTATATATTTATCCAAGCTAGCACTGGAGGAGCTCTACTGTCTAATTTGCAGGGAGATGAGCCCCAACTCAGAAGCAGCTGTGATTGTGGCAGGAGACTTCAATCATGTGGAACTCAAAGCAGTGCTTCCTAAATTTCAGAAGTTTATACACTTTCCCACCAGAGACAGCAACACACTGGATGAAGTCTACTGCAATATCTCAGGTGCATATAAGGCTGCAGCAGCTCCTCACCTGGGCATGTCGGATCACATCTCTGTGGAGCTCATCCCAACATACAAACCTTTGATCTGCAGGACCAAACCAACCACCCAAACAGTTCAGGTACGGACCGAAGTGGCTTCTTCAGCACTACAGGTCTGTTTTGAACTCACTGACTGGGATGTGGTTAAAAATGGCTCAGACCTTGAGGCCTACACAACATCTGTCCTGAGCTTTGTGCAGTTTTGTACCGATGCTGTTCTGCCCATAAAGTCCATCAAAGTGTATCTATCAAAGTGTGGCTGTCTTCGTTCTTCTCAGTAACAACATAAATGACACTTTCCCAGCGATCAGCAAGCTTCCTCTTTCCGCGCTCTCCCTTGTTAGCCAGCAACACACGGTCACCTGCTTCCACAGGTGCTCCCCTAACTTTTCTGTTATAAAGGTCAGCGGGACGCCTCAGTTGTTTAGCAGACACATTTTGTGCAATGTCAACGGCTTCCTTCAAGTCCTTCCTTAATGACTGGACATACTGGTTGTAATCCGTCACTTCAGGGACGTCAAGCACAGAACCATAGATGAGGTCAATGGGCAACCTTGGCACCCTCCCAAACATGAGGAGAAAAGGCGCATAACCTGTTGTTTCATGAACTGTGCAGTTGTATGCGAAAGTGAGAGACTTCAAAGCTGCAGGCCAATTGTGCTTAGCCTTAGGTGGAAGGGCACGAATCAAATTCCCCAGAGTCCTGTTCATCCTCTCACAAGAGCCATTTCCCATTGGATGGTAGGGTGTTGTGTGGGATTTCTGAACACCAGCAACTACCAGCAGCTCAGCAATTAACGCACTCTCAAAATTGGCCCCTTGGTCTGAATGTAGTCTTTTAGGAAAACCATAGATGCAGAAGTAATTATGCCACAGTTGATGTGCGACTGCTTTTGCTGATTGGTTTGGGCACAAAAAGGCTTGAGCCATTTTGGTGAAGTGATCGGTGACCACAAGAACATCCAAAGACTTATTAGCAGAGTCCTCTGCACTCCAAAAGTCCACACACACTAGCTCAAGAGGCTCAGATGTTCTGATGTTTTCCAAGGGTGCCCTGGCTTCAGGTTCTGGGGACTTGCTCACTACACACCTCCTGCAGCATCTCACATAGTCCACAACATCCTTATTGAGGCCCAACCAATGAAATCTTTGCCTAGCCAGATACAACGTTCGCTGCTGCCCCTGGTGACCTGCTTCATCATGGATACCTTTAAGGACTTTGGTGCGCAAAGAAAAAGGAACAACAAAAAGGTAAGACTTTCTTTTAGTTACAACATTCCTTGTCACCCGATACAACACACCATCCTTCAAAGCCAACTTATCCCAGTCTTTCAACAGCTTATTGACTTCCTTCTGTTCTTTTTCACGCTCCCGTCTTGATGGTCTGTGTCCTCTTCCTACATAGAAGATCACTCTGCTGAGTGTAGTGTCAGCACGCTGCTTTTCCATCAGTACCTCATGAGGCAGCACACTCAACCCACTGTAATCTGGAGATGAAACAGCCTGGGGAAAATGTGGAAGCAGGAAAGCCTGGGGGGACATTCTGTGTTCATTGAGGTTATGTGCCTTTACATGCAGGCCAGCTAGTTTTCCTCCCTCTGAACAGCCGGTTTATTTTCATTAGTCTTGCAGCTGAGGCTTTCGGGCACTGAAGGCGCGTATGATCAGGTGAGTAACAAATAAAACACAACTGATTTGCTCTGCAGTGATAATAGGTTGTGTGACCTCCATCCCCACAAATTGCACAGACAACATTAGTCTTGGTTTTGAATGGCAGATTCTGGCGAGACTGCCCCTCCCTTCTGCTGGGACTCTTATTTTTCTGTGGGTGCTGAGCTAACACACGCTCCAACATGACAAGGATTTGGTCAAGACGGTCCGTGGACTGCTCAGCTCGTTGCATTGCCAGCACCGGTGTCTGAGCAATTGGTGGAGCCACATGCTTCACACAGGTGTTAACATCTTGTTGCTGGGAGGTTATAGGAGTGAGTAGTCCAGTCTGCAATGTGCGTTTCTGTACCTTGTTGTGTTCAACAAGTTTCTCATGAACTTCAGCAATAGACCACTGAGTCAAAGGTTTACATTTAAATATTAGTGAGAGCTCAGGATCAGGACAGTGACGTATGAACATGACAATCAGGTCACGAGGCAGACAGTCAAATGTCTTCTTTTGTCTCAGAAGACAGTCCTCTGTCACTTCCATTGCTCTGTTCAGTCTTAGCCAGTAGTCAAAGGGGGTTTCACCTGGCTTGGGCAATGTAGCATAAAAGTCAGCTAGAGGGATTTCAGAGGAAACCGTGTCACTAAAGTGCTGTTTTAGTATCTCAAAAATGGAATCTGGACCACTAGACAGAGACAAAGATGGCTGGCTACGCAGACCCACTCTTACCACTTCTCGTGCCCTCCCACTGAGCTTACTCAGCACTTCATCTGCTTGCTCTGCAGCTGGGATCCCCTTCTTTCTCAGGTATGTCCTCATAAGTCCCTCCCACTCTTGAACATCCTGTGCATCATGCCCTTCCCCTTTAAAACTGGCAGGCTCTTTAGTTTCAGATCTAATCACAACATTCAATAATGATGAGTCAGACAGTGTATTGTTAGCAGATCCAACTGTTCTAGATCCCAAACGAGAGTCAATGCAAGAGGCAATAGTCTCACCAATGGAGAGTCCTATCTGAGTGGCTATGCCAACCAAATGACTGTCAGGTGCCTCTGCTCTCTGCAAACCCTGGGTGTGATGCCCATCATGTGAAACACTTTCAGGGGTACCATTCTCTCTCATTATGGTTCTAAAATCAGACCCAGGGGTGGAAAAATCAGTAGAAAGCAAAAACGTGCCTCTACCCCTGCCAACATTGGGGAGAGGAGTGGATGTTACTGAACCTCTCCCTCTGCCGTAATTCACACCCCTTTCCATGACGCAGTCACACACACACACAAAAAAAAAAAACTTAAAATAAACTGGATTACAGAAAAGAAGGTCTAATTTCCTTTAGACTGAAGATGAGGGTGTGATAAAACATTTTAAAAAAATACTTATCAGGGTATAAGCACAGCCTGATTTGAGAAGTCTCTGATTAAATTCAAAACAGAAACAAACAAAAAAATGTAAATAACTCAATCTTAAAGTCAACCCGTTTTTTTTTTTTCTCTCTGTTAGACTCAAAAACAACAGCAAACACACCTGAGTTCTTATGAAGCGGCAGCAAAGCTCCGCACTGCCTCCTTCTGGCGTAGTGTGTTACTGCACGAAAAAAATGTCCGCTGCTTTTAGACTGCTCCCACGTGGGATTACAATGACGTCTGCCTCTGTAGTTGTGATTGATGGGAGGCGTAGTCCATGCTCCTTATGCGATTGGCTAATGCAGAACCACTCCCTGTGTGTGCTCTTGCTGCGCGGGAACTCTCCGCTTGAGAAAGCCCGCGTTGAACGCACCAGAAATTAGACGGGCCCCGTCCTGCCGAATCCGATGATCCGGGTCACGGCACCAGTGTAACCAGCCCAGTCTTGACGACGGTTGGTTCAGGATGATTTTCTGCGTTGTGTTTTTGTTGTGGAACGACAGGACAGCCAGCTTGTCTTTATTTTGCGTTTTATTCTGCACAACATAAAGGGCGATGATCAAACATGGAGGGCTCTCGCACATGGACACGCAGCACGCTCGGACATGTCTGTGTCACAACTAATAATCAAAATTTACAAAAACAGTTTTCTAACAAAATATGTACCTGCACAACATAAAGGGCGATGATCAAACATGGAGGGCTCTCGCACATGGACACGCAGCACGCTACAAAAAGTATAAAATCCATTGAACATACACAGATTAGCTCACTTAAAATACATTAAACAAACAAAGAAACACTAAAATGATATACTATAACAATATCACAATGAGACAATGATTATACATTGAAATAAATAATAATGCGGAGTGCTGCAAAATGCGACCTACCTCGGACATGTCTGTGTCACAACTAATAAAGTTTTTGTTGCTACACTTAGAAACAGACATGAACCAATAGGGGGCGCCCAAGAGCCCATTAAAATAATAAATAAATAATGACA
>JAUDJI010000650.1:0-13088 GCA_037389245.1 Oryzias sinensis | reverse complement strand
AATTTTTAATAATTTTATATTCTTAATAATTTAATATGAATGTCATTTTTTATGTCCTTTTTTAGATTATTCCTGAATGTCGTTTTTTGAAATTTCCCTATTGTGGGATTAATAAAGTCATCATCTATCATCTATCTATTTGTATGTCATTGAACATGCATTTTCCCCCCTAAGTCCTTATGCTGTGTTGAGTTGAAGGGAAAGAATGACTGATATTGTGTAATGATTACATGTCCCATTTTTGATGCAGTGGGTGTGTAGGATTTAGCTGTTTTTCAGATTGTACTTTTTCTCACTAGCCCCACTAGACCCCATTAATCAGAATGCTGTAACTTTTTAACATTAGAATTTCTACATTTTTACATTAAAATACTGCATGATACTTGCAGTCTGACAAAGAGCTCCAGTAAAATAGTAAAAAAGAATCACAATTAGATTTTTTTTATGTCTTCAACAATTAAATGATTAACTTCTTGCAACACGCCATTTATTATTCATGAATGCATCTGGTTTCCTTTGAAAATGTTTGTGGCTAAATGTTCAATGTTCAGTTGTGCTTCCATACAACACTGATAACTTAGTTATCATTGCGTGTTTTTAATTTTTTATTTTTGATGAGGTTTTAAATTCCTGCTGGGTTTTTCTGAATGGAGTTTGTATGTTCTCATGTATGCTTAGGTTGGTCTCTAAACTGCCCTTTAGAGCAGCGGTCGCCAACCCCCGGGCTGCGGACCGGTACCGGTCCGTTGGTCATTTGATACCGGGCCGCACAGAAAGAATAAATTACTTACATGACTTCTGTTTAATTTATTTCGGAATCTAAAAGATGTTTTATTTTGAAAAATTGTCCGATTTTCTGTTACATCCGTCTATGTCACTCTTGACACAGGCCAAGGCGCTCTTCTCAGTCACGTGACAGGTTACCGCTAAAATAAAACCAAGGAGCTGGCAAAATGAGTAAAAAACAAACATCTTTGGAACGTTTCTTTGCTTCTCTTCTGCCTCTTCTGTCTCCTGGCTGGGAGACAGAAGAGGAGCCTTCGACTTCCAAAAAAAGAGAGCTACATTTAATAGATAGTACTTCTTTTTTGCACCATGAGTGTGGGAAGGGGAGAGGATTATGACACCTGTGCGATGTACAATGTCCAGCGTATCAAAATAAAAGCTCAGGGGTTTGTCTTGTCACGTCTCTGTTCCTGCTTTATTGTAGCGTTGCTACAATATTCATCCGCCTACATCTTAAAGACCGGTCCGTGAAAACTTTGTGTGACGTCATACCGGTCCGTGGCGTTTGAAAGGTTGGGGACCACTGCTTTAAAGTGTCTGCGTGAGTCTTTGTCTGCATGAGGTGGACTGGTGACTCGTTCAGGCTGTATCTATGATCTGTGATGGCCTAAATAGACTTGTGTCATGTTCCCCCCACCCCGTTTAACTCTTTTCAATGTAAGGATGATTGGATTTGAAGTAGACTATAACGTGTCAAACAAAGAACCCAGAGGAAATCAGGAGTCTGCAAGTGGGCGAAAAAAAAGGGAGGAGGTCCACTGTTTTTGTGTCACATAAAAATTATATGCACTGGATAAATGAGAGGGACTAAAACGAACGTTTTTACAAACCAACACAAGAAAAAAGGTTGAGTGAAAGTAGAAACGTCATCTACAGTCATGATGTTTCCCCCTTTTTACTATCCCTCCACAAGTTCATTGCGCTATAGAGGATTCAGCACTTAGTGTTTAGACTGGCAGATTATTCTTTTACAATTGGGGTCAAAGTGGGGTTAGGTCTTTTGCTCAATGACACAATGACTGTCTGGTCTTGGATTTGAATCCCTTACTAACCAAATGACAAACAGGCTAGTCAACCAGAGAGCTGCAGCCACCTCAGTGGGATTAATTTGTCCTCCAGCGTTCATTGCACTAACAAGCACTTTAACGTTAAAGTCAAGTTGCAGGGGACCGCAGTGTACTCCTGACAGTGCTTTGTGGTCTTTTCATTACAAGAAAAATCAGTTATTTTATTTATTTCGTTTTTTTTTATTTTATGTATAGTACTGAAGGCAGTGTCACACAGCCAATATGAACTTTTTGTGCATATTTCACGGATGAAAATTGGTCACATGTGAATATACGTGGGAAAATTGGGAAACGTGCAATTTTCACAGATGTGTCACATATGAACCACGTTAAAACTACAGAAGTACAACCACGCGAAGAACACATTATTCAACATAGAACATGAACCTTACGTCATTATTGTGCTGTTTATATGCAATTCATTAGTGATTTGTGCATCAATTACGTAATTTGAATGTGATTTTTGCGTTGTATACGTAATATAAAAGTTATGCATTGGTGGTACATGCGTCAGAAACCACAAATTTGCGTATGCATGTGGTCAAAAATCACACACAATTGCCTAAGATTTATGTAACAGTAGTGTATAAACTACTTAAAAAATGCATAAACTGCATAATTCAAAAAGTAGCTGAATGGAGTTTATGATATGTTAATGATTAGCAACCAAAATCATTTATTTCTACAGTGTTCCCTCATTTATCACAAAGGAATTGTTCCGTAAATTACCCGTGATGAGAGAAATCTGCAAAGTAAGATTTAAGGCTGTAGAACTCCTCACTACACAGTTTATCCACTTTTTTCAGGCAGACTTTAAAATCAGTTTTTCACCCTTTTCTCTCTTGTATAAACTCTCAAAGTGTAAACATTCATATAAAAATAAGTCCAGTACTATAGAATGAAAATCAATATCTGATTGTGATTTAGGATTTATGCAACTCTGGCAAACTGAACTCATTTGGTTTAGGGGACATGGCACAGAAGAGATTGATAGACTATGTCAACAGCCAATCAGGTCGCATATTACAGTGCGCAGTAGAGAGAGAGAGAGAGACGGGGAAAAAAAGGCATGCAAAACTGCACCGAAAAAGAAATCAGTGAGACTGCGAAAAGTAAATCCTCAATGTGCAGAGGGAACATTGTACTGTTTTTCCATTTTCTGTTTGTCTAACAGAATTTCAGACATTTATATCTACATTCATAGAATGGCAGTCACAATATGTGAGCTGTCGGGCTTGAAATGTAAATGTCCAGTTTTAATGTATTTAAAGGCTATTTAGCCCTTTACCACTGGAGCTGTCACTGGCTACTGCATAACTCTTTCAACTACTGGAACTCTTCAACCGTTTATGCAATCAGCTTACAAAAGGAGCTTTGCATTGATATGCAATATTTTACTAGCATCAGAGTCAGCTGGTTCTTGTTTAGTGGCCTTGTGGTAGGGTTTCCACCCTGAGACTGGAAGGTTGTGAGTTCCAATCCATGGCAGAGTCATGGCAAAGATTCTAAAAATGGGATCTAATGGCTCCCGGCTAGACATTTAGCATTAAGGTGTTGGATTGGGGGATTAAACCACCAAATGGCTTTGTCTGCGCTCAGCGCTTCCCCAGGGGATGGATCAAATGTGGTGCGCGACAGCTAATGGGACTTTTAACATCTAGGTGTTGTTTATCGGTGCAAAGCTGTTTGTCTCCGCTTCAGACACATAAATTGCGCAGACGGTTGAAGAGCTTCTGTAGCTCAAAGAATGGCAGCCCTTGAGGTAAATCTCTGGTATTAAAGGGTTTACCAGCTGCTTTGGCCGTAACTGTACTGACACAATGATTATGTGTGTCAGTTGTATTTTGGATTATATTATATTATATTACATAGAAGGCAACATTTCTCCTTTCCAGGTTAGGCCTCCACCGGCCAATCTGCTCACACTGAGGATGGCATCAGCTCACTGACACAAGTGCATATGAGTACCGGTATATGTTTGTGAGGTGTGGCAATTTAACTAGCAACTGGCACAGGTCTTACAAGAAAGACAGTTTTTTGTTCTATCAACTTCAGTTCGTTTCGTTGGCATCTGTACTTGTCTTATCATTAGATGTTGATGTTGTCTCCATTGTTTTAACCCTTGTAATCAGCAAGAAGCAAACAGGAGCACTGCTGATTCTAACTAATCAGTAGGTTTTGAGCCCATTTATATGCTAACTGATGTCTTACGTTTCAAGTGACATATGGACAGGAGAATCTCCTGTCTTTTATCCAATGACTGCAGTTATCTGATAATGAGATATGGAATTAACTAGGGCTGCACGATATGAGGAAAACTCGCGATATGCGATATTGGTGATTAATATTGCGATAACGATATCATTCGCGGTATATAAACAAATAGCAAAACAACCAAAAACATCATTTCCATTTCACTGCAACAGTTTAAAAATTATACTCCAAATGACCCTTGTCGACATAGGAGGCAAACAGGAAACATAAAAGGGCTCATCTGATTGATCAAAAGCGTAAACGGGTCCTTCCGATTGGTTAAATGCATAAAGGGATTTATTTCATTTCTTCAATATTTCAAGCTGCCATGAGTTTGTTTTAGCACATTTAAGGTAACCATTTATTGTGATTTTCGCCGTCTTTTGCGGTATGCATATTGCACAGCTTGATGTCGCAATAACGATAAATTTGCGGTATATTGTGCAGGCCTAGAATTAACACATGTTGGTTCCCCCCAAAAACAGATGTGTCCTGGCATGTATCTCTTCTACTGTATTCTGCTGTCACCTACACTGCTGAAAATGCTGCGTATCTGATGGGCTGTTACTGCGTTCCTGTGTGATCCCCTCAGCACAGCCAGTGGCCAGCTTCCCACTACAATCCACAATGACAATAAAGAAGGTTCTGCAGTGATTTGCAGTTTTCTGTGGGTTGCACACTCATGCACTGCACTGTTTGTTTGCATTAATTGATTCTCTATTAGATTCATTTTATCAGATTCCAATGTTTGAAGTGCTTTCTATGAATGCAAATTGAATTACATGTTTAAATGAGGCATGACCGATCACTCTGTGACACTGCCACACAGTTTTGATACTTAGGACTTTCAACATGTTGGTGCCATTGACTCGGTTTACTGACCCTTTCTTTACCTCTTATCATTCTGACTGCCGACTCATCACGATGTACCTACATGTAAATGTCGTTGATGGGACATCGATCCATCCATGTTCATACCCGTTTATTCCTGGTTAGGGTAATGGGGATTTTGGGGCTTACACAGCTACTTGTTTGCTAAAGGTGGGCTACGCCCCCTCAACAGTTCAGCAGTCAATTGCAGGACAAACACAAAGACATACAGCCACACGCTTACATTCACACCTAAGGGACAAACTTTTTTAAAATCATCAGTTTACCCATGAAGCAGGTTTCTGAACTGTGGGAGGAAGCCAGAGTGCACTGAGAAAATCCACACATGCACGAGGAGAACATGAAAACTCCACACAAAAAGAACCCAGCTGGGATTTGAACCAGAGCCTTGAATTTAAATTGTGAATTTAAAGTGCCAACCAAGAGGTTGAGTTTTTTATTTTATTTATTTAATTATTTTCTTTCCTTGCCTCTTTCTAATCGGGGTGTAACAAGGTGTCAAAGTCTAGACCTCAAGGTATGGTGTCTAATATTTTCCCAACATTCCCCATCCTTGCAGTTTGCCTTTGGTGGAGCATACCTGGTCCAGGTAACAAAGCACATGGGGGGGATTGGTGTCTGAAACGAAGCAGAGCACTGTCCCTTATATTCTGGAGTTTGACACCATTGGCTACTTTTCTTTCTGGCCTGGTTTAAACAAACCCCACTGAATGCTTTAATGATGCATTGTTTGATTTTCTTAATTGGGAGCTGTTTGCTTGTTGGAAAGTGTGGAAGTTAAGGGACAGTGGTTTCAAAATATATGAATCCACATAGAAACTACATGGTTCTGTCAATGAGGAAGAACGTTTTATATTCACATTGGTTCTCAGGTTGATTGTATGATACAGGAGTGGGCTCCACCCACTGATAACTTTATACCCCAGTAACTCAGTGAGAACTGATGAGTCACAGGACAAACAGCAAAGGTTTTAAAAGCAAACCCCTCTCCGACCAAGAAATTGAAAGTGGTTTAAGAATTATGACGTGTTTGACTCTCACCAGTGTTTGCATGTTTTCATTTTTTTGTTGTATCTTAACAAAATTAAGACGACCAAACAGTTACTATATATAGAATATAGAAGTAAATTTAGACTCCTATTGCCTGACATTTTTGTGATATTTTTGTAGAAAAGAAGTAAACTAAGCAGCAGTATGTTTTGGCTACCCCATTCTTTTGAATCTTAAGGGGATATATTCAAATAAACACGTTGAAATGTTATTTTTGTATTTATCAATGGTATTTAATAGGTAAAATGCTTTTTTATTATATATTTTTTTATTAGTTATGCTGGTAATACATGTATTGAACCCTAAGAGGAGTGAGCAGAGTAACGACAGATGGCAACAGAAATGTATGATCCATATATAGATGGACCCCTATGGACGCAAATAATTATGTAACATCCTTGTTGGGTGATGGATCAAGAGGGAGTTTGGCCTGATTGTGACTGGGATAGCAGTTCCTTTTAGATTTGTTTGAGGTGGAACACTGATTGATAGAAATGTAGTGTTGTTTTACATGGAGGATGGACAGTTGACATGAAACTCCTGCAGGTTAAACACCCTACTTTCCGGTTCTTCTGCCAAAATGGGGGGTTGTCATGGCAGCATTCACGCACGCACCCACACACACATTAAAATACACATACACTAATATGTCTGTGGAAAGGAAGTTGTGGATTTCCAGGAATGTGTTAGGTTGCCGGGTTAAAAGAGGGTTTATCCGTTCAGTGTTCCCACCACACCTGAGTATAAAGGCACCACACATGGACACACACTTAAAATACTTATATTTGATTTAGTTTTAATAGCTGTAACAATTAAATTACTTTTGTAAAGATGGTTTAGAGAAAAACAGCACAACCATCAGTTAACAAACAGAATCTTCTAAGACGTTAAAGTCCCACCCCGGTCATCTTTTGATCTATTGTCAAAGTGTTTCCAATGTTTTTTTTTTTTTAATGATTATGCCATTTTTAGCCAAAATCCTGTGTTGTTTTCTAGGACATAATTTCTGCAGAGCATCAGGAGTTAGCCTCTGAGTTGTGGGCAAGATTGTTTGTGTGAAGCAAGCTTGCTCCTACTTCCCATCATCCATCTGTTTACATGCTGTCCCTCTAGCTTACAGCCTCTCACAACCCCAACCTAACGTAAGCAATGCAACAAAAATGGTAAGCAATATGGGAGCTATCCAGCTGTACAGTTTAAATCCAGATTCCAGCTCAGGTGAGGAAAACAAAGACGTTCATGGATCTATTTGTCTGACAGTGGATGCATCAGAATGGAGCGGAGCAGGGAGCTTGTGGCTCGCCATAGTAGCTTATACATCACACCCACAATCTTTTACCTACTGCTCTTTTTCATCTGCTCCTGATTCACAATGATTTGAATACAGAAATACTCAGAAATGCCATTTTAAGCTTAGTTATCTTTATGGAAGTCCTCCATTGGACTGCAGCGTGGTGCAGTGGTTAGCACTTTCGCCTCACAGCAAGAAGGCCCCAGTTCTTATCCCAGATGGGACCTTTCTTTGTGGAATTTAAATGTTGTCCTCAATCATGTGTGACTTTTTTCAGGACATTTCGTATTTCTCCCACAGTTCAAAAACATGCTTCAGGCTGTGTGTTTGGGTGTGTGATTGTGTGGCCCTGTGAGATGTTTGTGACCTGTCCAGGGGGATCCCTGTCTTCCCCCAACAGGAACTACGTTAGGCTCCTGAAGCACCATGACCCTGAAAGGAATACAGCAGGTTAAGAACCTGGATGGAGTGATGTCCTCCATCATGAGAAAAATGACACAAGAACATGTTGAAAACAAAATTTTCATCGGCGTGGGTCTTTTAGGAGAACAATCCCCCTTCAGATCCCTTGCACTAATACTCAGTGTTAGAGGAGTTTGCTCGTTTCAAGCCTTGTTCTTTTGAGCTCTACAGTATAACATTACCCTTCACCTTAGCTTTCGCCTCAAAACCAAGTCCAATGATTTGTCCACAGAGGGGTAACAGGAGGGTTCAGCCCTCATGAATATTAAATGAAACAGTCAAGTGTTTAATGGAGTGTTTAATGGGTTTCTCTCAGAAGAATGAATCCCTTTTCATACTCCAGACTCGACATTTTAAGAAGAGTTGAAGAGCAGTACATTTTACAGGAGATCATTGTAGTGATAACTCTAACATCTGCATTGGCTTGTAAATGTATTTGGTCTTTTGTTTAGCATTTGAAGCGATGTTTCTACAACCCAGTTTGATCCATGTGACTGTTTTTCTCTGTCATGAAGCACGTCATGCAAACTTTGCAAATAACTTGGCAGATAAACAGCAGCTCCAGTCTCCTGATCACCATTCTATTCGTTTGTGGGGAACATTGTTTTTTTTTGAGTACCCCTTTGACTGCTTTGACTTCCTTTCTAACTTTTCTAATGAAATGTCAAATGGTTAAAGTTTATGAGAAACATTTATTTAGGACATGATTTTAAGATGAACAGAAAATACTCCACACTCTCAGAAAAAAAAGTACAAAACGGTACCTTTAAGGAACAAAAGCTTGTCACTGGGGTGGTACCCTCAAAGGTACATTATTGTACCTTGAGTCAGAGGAGCAAATTTGTACCTTACTTGTTTGTACCTTCTAAGGGCCAATACTGTACCTTTGGGGATCAATAATGTACCTTAGACAAAGGTACAATAAAGTACCTCTGGAAAAAGGTACAATTTTGTCCCTTTAAGGTACCACCCCAGTGACAAGGCCATTTTGTACCTTTAGGTGGCAAAAAAGTTCCTTTTTATTCCTTAAGGAGTGAAAGAAAAAAAACACAAACAACAACTAACTGAATTTTAGACATTTATTTTAGTCCTTAAATGGAAAACTGTTTCATTCACAGATTCAATAATAATTTATCTCACAACCATAGAATGTAACATCCCAAAATAAAATGCCACAATATTTAGGATTTCATGTCTGATATAAAAAACATTAAAAAATAATTAGTTACATTTTTTAAGAAGCATTTCACTGACCAACTGACAACTTAATGTGACTCAACAAAATGAACAGCAATATCAGATACAGGGAATAAATACAATGGAACCATTTATATTTTTCTTCTTTCAATTTCATGAATATCACTAATAAGAACAGCAATATAGTGCAGAAACACATAAGTTTATTCAAACTCAAAGACCAAGCAAAACACTTTAACACACCACACCAAAGTAAAGAGAGTCACTTAAAACCCTTTATCGCGCAAGTGACTGTTTTTGGTAGTGAATAAATAGTAATAAACTAGTAGTAATAAACTACATGACACTTGATGTTCTGGATTAAAAACACAAGCTTTGAGCTCATCCACAATGCTATACAACCCTCCCAACACAGCTTAACATAAATGCTGCATACTAACAAACGGTTTATCATCGACACAGTACTGTATGTATCCAAAGCATGAATATCCATCACCTCAAAACTTCATCAATGTGAGCATGGAGAGCATTTAGGACAGTTGAATAGTGTAGGCATTGCGGTTGTTGATCAAGCTAAAATGTTGATTACCCTGGTCACACTAACAGGTAGAGGCATTATCATTAACCTCAGACATTTTTAGAACATACCCCTAAATCAAAATCAGGGGGTTCTTCAGTCGAGATGGATATACAATGTTATAGATAAAGTTAATCACAAAAAGCAGCAATAACACCTTCCTCCAGACCAAGCACCCTGCAGACTGACCGCCCATCCAGTTTGACCACTGCAGGGACCCTTTGAGTCAGCACACTTCTCCAGTCAGTGACAGCTTCGAGTTGTACCGTAGGATATGGCGATGCCGGCTGTTCCTGCAAGAGATTCAAGTCAAGTCAAGTCACATTTATTTATATAGCGCCTTTTACAATGCAAATTGTGTCAAAGCAGCTTTACAGTCACAATTTGTGAAAATTGTAATAAGTAAGTTCAATATTGATTAATTATTGATTTCTAACAATCAAAACAACTAGGGGTTAAGGCTGGGACAACAAAAAATGAAACATGGCGACACAAAATATGATTATTAGACCAAAATGGCAGCGTCAGAGAAGTCGCGACACAAACTTGTTCTTTAAGCGATCATAAAGGTCATTAAGTAGTTACCTTAAATCTACCACAAACATTCATTTAAAAAAAAACCAATAGTTCATTTTATATATATATAAACACACACATACACAAAAAAACTGTTGGACTGTCTCTGTGGGAAGTAATGTAAAAAAAATAAAAAAATAAAACTATATGCAAATTACACACCTCCCCAAGTATGACGAGAATGTCATTTTTCTCCCTGAACAGAATCGGCAACAGCAGGATTGCAGCTCTCAAATCAATCCCTGAAAATTAAGTTTAAAAAAAGTTAGTGTATTATGTGAATTTACAGTGTATTTTGGTTAGTTAGACCTTATCTTATAGACAAATAGAAAAGACATTAAGCTTAAATGGCTCCACAACACTAGGGGTGACCATGGCTGATCAGTCAGTCACTTACCAGGGACATCTTCGGTGAGAGCAGCCTCTCTTTCCTCCAAAGCCAGATCTGCAAGGGGAGATTTCCTTTGAGTCAAGATAAGCACTCTGGGTACTCGGACCTTAAAGCCATCTTCGAATCTTCGGCAGATATTCATTTCATCATGAAGCCGGCCCATTTCCTGAAATAGCTGCAACATGGAAACATATCACAACATTATCATAGGATTTTGAAATTAAAAAAGACAGCCTTTAGTAATTTACTATGAATTCCCAACACAAATGTAAGGAAATAAATATAGACACACCCCGCATGGACTGTTAAGGAATGGATATTTGTTAATGGCTTCTTTGACAGTCATCCCATTGGCAATCTCTCGCCTTCTCCAAGCAAATGTCCTCATCATCCGTTCCTCCACCATTCGGGCATCTGGTCCTGCAGGACTTTCACATGGCTCGCTACTGAGGTATCATCCTCCCCAATATCCACCTTCTACGACACACAGGGATGACAAACATTTGCTCATTTGACAGCTGCTTTTACCTTTTTTAATGTTTATGAAAAATGAGCCCCTAATAATTTATTACATTTTATATAGCGCTTTATCATAGCTACTTAAAGCACTTTACAGGGGGGACCATTCTATTCCATTCCGGGTTAAGGGGCTAATCATTGGGTCACACTGCTTGTGTGTAAAACATGCAGACATAGATACACAGCAAACTAAAGAAGATGCTCTGACCTTTGATGCCTTGGCTCATTTACCTGTGTTTTCTTCCAGTTGTAAAGGCTTTCTGTGATGACCAAATTTCTGACTCATTTTTCTCGCCTCTTCATCATCTACGAGCGGCACCCGCTCATATTTGAACTTACGTTTGAGAGACATGTGCCAGGTATTCTATTTAAAAGAATATAAAACAGAACAATTAAATAAGCATACAAACCACTTGCAGAAAACTGAAAGCGCAAGCATGAAAATACATGGTGAAAAACAATGTGTGCAACAAAATGCAGAAAACATAATATCTTGACTGGATTAGTACTCTAGTATAATAAATAAAGGTTGGCAATTAATATTCTGTCAACTCACATAACAATTGCCTTCTTTGTCCTTTAAAAAAGGGTATTTCAAAATCAGGGCCTTACACACTTCCACATAGTCATCATTGGTCGGAAACCTGTAACAGCGATGCAAAATAAGGTGAGGAATGTAACATCAGACATAGTATTAATAACTTAAATGACGGGATCCAGTTGGGTTTCAAAACTTACATTTTGATCAGGGCCATGAATTCATACAATGTGAGAGAAAAAAAAACGTTTTTCCCGCTCATTTGTCTTTTGTTCTGAAATAATTTATTAATATTTCACGTCAACGTTAACTTTTCGGCGGCAGAGCCTGAGCTGGATGAGAAGCGTTTTTGCCGCAGAAAAGTTAACGTTAGCTCGATGGTGAACTATAGCCAAGATCGTACCGCTAACTTACTTATAATATTTATTTATACTATTATTATTTAATAATTGTTTAACTAATGTTAACATTAATAATCTTGGCAATCGTCAAATTGAGTCTAGTTAGCTAATGTTGTTGACAGAGAACTTGGCTAGCGGCGCTAACAGTAAAGTTACCTTCCAACTTTGAATTAACACCACAAACACTAATAAAAAATTCAAATACTTTACCTTTATATTTACTTCTCTCATCTTCAGTGACCTCTATCCCAAAATGAAACAACTCCGTGATTAAATCCTCTTTGGATAAATGTCGAAGCGCCATCATCCCACCTTTGATCGAAACTGACAGAGACTGACCGTTGGATCATTGTCGATTCACTCATGTATCCTTCCGCGCTGCAATATTTATGCTTCCGCCGAGTCAAGGTTAGCCTGTAGCTAGATCCTTTCAATAGAACACAACTTAAATGTTAACAATTATTTGTATGTTTTATTCTAATATAAATAGGGTGAGGGGTTTGAGAATCAAATTCTTCAATACTGTTTGTGAATGATTACATAGTCCTCATTAACATGATTAAAGATGATTCAAAGGGACACTTCACAAAACAAAAACATTCTTATTTATTTTGCCCATATCTCAAAACTTTAGAGTTAAATTTAGTTTGATAATTGTTGAGTTTGATAGTATAGGTTAACTTGTGTTTCTATATTGAGAGATGACATTTTTAGCATCCACTAATTCCTGCCATTATTATTTTAACATTAAGGTACAAATATGTAAGGGACAAATATGTACCTTACACCTCGAAAAGCTCACAATGTACAATGGAAGGTGCATAATTGTACCTTAAGGGTGCACAATTGTACCTTAAAGATACATTTTTGTACCTTTAAGGGTACATATGCAAAGTTTGTACCTTAGGGAACAAATGTGGACCTGTATTGTACCTCTTTTTCTAACAGAGTGTGGGTTTTCTCCGGGCACTTCGGTTTCCTCCCACAGTCTAAAAACGTGCTTTATAAGTTAATCCTTCAGCATCGGAGCTTCACCTCCAGTGTTGACATTCGATGGACTGCCGTAATCTTCAACTGTTTATGGCAATT
>JAUDJI010000649.1:0-13093 GCA_037389245.1 Oryzias sinensis | reverse complement strand
CAGAAAACCTTTTTCCGATTAGAACAAACGTTCCCATGGCTCACACTTTCGTTCGGAATGAATCATCTGGGCATGCGCAGTAGTGTAAAATCACCCGGATTAGGAACTAGGTCCCGTTGTAAACAAACCGCTGTCACAGACATTTATGCAGCAGCTCGGTTGTTAGAGTTTACGAGGCTGGACCCAGAAGCAGGACAGAACAGAGATGGTTGGTGGAAAAGAGTTTTTAATCAGTCCCAGTGGTGGTGGCTTAGGTGGCTGGATCCTGGACGGCAGATGAGACCAAAGGTGTGGAGGATGCTGGAGGCAATGTCTGAAGGAAACAGATTAACAGTGGATTAGGATTCTTGGCATAGGCATGAGCATAAGCATAGAAATGGTTTTGACAAGGTCTAGAGTTTAGCATAGGTCAGTACTCTACCGCTGAGAGCAGACGGACTGACATCGGCTGGAAGGTGAGGAGTCCATAAATAGGCTGAAGGTTGATGAGGAGACTGGAAACAGGTGAGGCGATTATTCCCCAGTAGGAGTGGGAGGAGCTCATAATCCTAACAGGACCCCCCTCTCAAGGGTGTAGGCGGCGAAACTCCCGCACCAGAGCAGGGTCCACAATAAATGAACGAGGCACCCAGCAGCGCTCCTCCGGGCCATAGCCCTCCCAGTCCACCAAGAATTGGAGGCCAGACGCACATCCAGAAGGCGACGGACAGTGTAGACCGGATGGCCGTCCACCAGCCGGGCGGGAGGAGGGGGTCCGGACGGAGGGCACAGCGGACTGGAGACCACAGGTTTGAGGCGGGAGACGTGGAAGACCGGATGAACCTTCATGGAGCGTGGGAGACGTAGCTTGACACTGGCAGGATTAATGACAGAGTCCACAATGAAGGGTCCGATGAAGCGAGGTGACAACTTCCGTGACTCTGTGTGAAGGGGAAGGTCCTTGGTGGACAGCCAAACCTCCTGTCCAGGAGCGTAAGGTGGAGCTGGAGAACGGCGCCTGTCAGCAGAGGTCTTAGCACGCTGTGTAGCACGTAGGAGCGACTGTCTAGTTGCCGACCAGACCCTGCGACAGCGTCTGATGTGATCTGCCACAGAGGGAACAGTTAAGTCAACCTCTTCAGAGGGAAACAGAGGGGGCTGGTAGCCCAAATAGGCCTCAAAAGGGGACCTTCCTGTGGCGGAAGAGACCAGACTATTATGGGCGTATTCTATCCAGCTCAGATGGTTAGACCATGAACTGGGGTTCTGGGAACAAACGCATCGAAGGGCAGACTCCAAATCCTGGTTCGTGCGTTCGGTCTGGCCATTGGTTTGGGGATGGAAACCAGAGGACAAGCTGGCCGTGGCACCCAGTCCCTGGCAAAAGTTCTTCCAGACCTGGGAAGAAAACTGGGGGCCACGATCAGAAACAATGTCACAGGGAATGCCATGGAGCCGGAAAACATGGTCAGTGAGGCACCTGGCGGTCTCAGTAGCAGTGGGAAGTTTGGGCAGCGCCACGAAATGAGCAGCCTTGGAGAATCTGTCCACAATCGTCAAGATGACAGTGTTCCCTTGAGAGGCGGGGAGTCCGGTGACGAAATCCACTGCTATGTGTGACCATGGTCTGGAAGGGACAGGAAGTGGATTAAGAAGGCCAGCAGGAGCTTGATGGGAGGATTTGCTGGTGGCGCAAATGGTGCAAGCAGCCACATAGGCCTTAGTGTCTGAGATGATGGGAGGCCACCAGAAATGCCGCTGGACTTGGAGTAGAGTCCGACGGAACCCCGGATGGCAGGAGAACCGAGACGCATGGACCCAAGTCAACACTCGAGACCGGACCGATGCTGGGACATACTGGCGATTGGGTGGTCCACCTCTGGGGTCCGGATCAGTGGCCAGAGCTTGCTGGATGGCGGTCTCGATCTCCCAGGAGAGACTGGCAAGCACACAGGACGGAGGGAGGATGGGACTAGAGGAGGTCTCTGGTTCTTCAGGGGAATGCAGGCGGGAGAGCGCATCAGGCTTCACGTTGCGTGACCCAAGGCGAAAGGAGACAGTAAAATTAAACCGGCTAAAAAACAAAGCCCAACGGGCCTGACGAGGGTTGAGTCTTCTGGCAGAAACTATGTATTCGAGGTTTTTGTGATCTGTCCAGATTATAAAGGGAAGTTCGGCACCCTCCAGCCAATGGCGCCATTCTTCCAAAGCCAATTTAATGGCCAGCAATTCCCTATTACCAACGTCGTAATTGCGCTCGGAGGGTGACAGTTTGCGGGAAAAGAATACACACGGGTGAAGCTTCCCATCTGGAGTGCGTTGGGAGAGGACCGCCCCCACCCCGGTATCAGAGGCATCCACCTCCACCACAAACTGTCGAGATGGATCGGCTTGGGCCAACACGGGGGCGGTGGTCAACCGGGTCTTGAGAAGGTTGAAGGCATCCTCAGCTTCCTGGCTCCACAAAAAAGGAGTTTTGGGAGATGTAAGAGACGTTAGGGGGCGTGCAATGCTGCTGAAGTTGCGCATGAAGCGACGATAAAATTAGAAAAACCAAGAAAACGCTGAAGGTCTTTACGGGAGGTTGGTCGGGGCCATTCCGTAATGGCAGCGACCTTCGTGGGATCCATGTTAACATGACCCTTTTCTATAACAAAACCTAGGAACGATATCTTGGGGACATGGAATTCACATTTCTCCGCCTTGATGTACAGTTTGTTTTCGAGGAGTCTTTGGAGGAAAAAATGCACATGCTGGACATGGGAATCGAGAGAGGGGGAATAGATAAGAATGTCGTCCAGGTAGACAAACACAAACCGATTAAGAAAGTCTCTGAGCACGTCATTTACGAGTGCCTGGAATACTGCTGGTGCATTGGTTAACCCAAAAGGCATCACCAGGTACTCGAAGTGGCCTAAAGGTGTGTTGAATGCTGTCTTCCATTCGTCTCCCTCTCTCACCCGCACAAGATGGTAAGAGTTACGGAGATCTAATTTGGTAAAGACCGAAGCTCCCTGGAGATACTCAAAGGCTGAATTTAGTAACGGCAAGGGGTATTTGTTCTTTACCGTAATGTTATTGAGATGACGGTAGTCAATACAGGGCCGCAGAGACTTGTCCTTCTTCTCCACAAAGAAAAAGCCAGCCGCCAGGGGAGAAGAGGATGGTCGGATTATGCCCGCAGCGAGGGACTCCTTGATGTACCGTTCCATGGCCGTGAGTTCTGGTCTGGAGAGACTGTACAGTTTAGAAGAAGGTAAGGTGACACCTGGGAGCAGATCTATGGCAATGTCATACGGTCTGTGAGGAGGAAGGGTGGAAGCCCTTTGCTTACTGAACACAAGTTCATGATACACCGGAGGGACGCCAGACAGGTCTGGGGAAACAGGTGGCAAATCAGTAGTCTGTAAATCAGGCAGGGCAGAGCGAAGACAGGTGGAGTGACAGTAAGGACTCCAACTTATAATGCAGTTTGTCTGCCAGTCAATGTGGGGATTATGCAAACTAAGCCATGGACGTCCCAAAATGATTTGGCAGGAAGTAGCCTGAAAAACATAAAACTGGAGAGACTCACAGTGGTTGCCAGAAAAACATAGGTTAACAGGAGTAGTCTGGTGCTGAATCAGAGTTAGAGTCTGTCCGTTAGCTGCACTGACCTTTAAGCAGGGGTCCAGGGGGAGGAGAGTTAGTCCAGCTTCAAGGGCTAGGTTCTTATTGATGAAGTTGCCCTCAGCACCAGAGTCGATGAGGGCGGATATGGATCGGGACCAGGAACCAAAAGAGAGAGTGACCAGGAATTAAGTTCTAGCTGGGGTTTGAGAGTCAGAGACAGTGCCCTTCAGTGTCCCCATGATCACTGAAGGGCTCTCTCTTTTGGCCTGAGGGGGCAGACTGCCACTTGGTGATCTTTACTGCCACAGTAAAAACATTCTCCTCTTGTCCGACGCTCCTCTCTTTCCTTTGGTGTTAAACGCGTCCTACCAAGCTGCATCGGTTCCTCAGGGGTTAATGAGTGAGCAGGAATATCGGCAGAAGAAAAAACAGAAGGGGGCGTGACCGGACGTGTCGTGGGTCTCGGGAAGGCCAGCTGGGACTTCCGAACGGCGCGTTTACATGACGCATTTTCTTTCCGATTACAGGCGTTCATTCCGATTACTTTTGCCCATGTAAACGCGGCTAATGTTAAACTGTGACCAGGGAGAGACTCAGATTTGGTAGTGATGTGTAGGTTGCGTCCTTCTCAAAACACGGAAGTGCAAACCGTTGTAAACATGAGAAATTAATTATTGCTCTTTTTCTGCCCAGCTGGATTTATATGACACCAAATTTTTCATCGGAACAGACCTGTGAAAGACCTGGAACACCTGGAGCAAGATTTGCGGGATTTGCCCCTTTTCCAAATTACATATGAAGCCTCATCCCACTGTAGGTGGTGGACAAGCGCAAGTAAACAATAAAAATACAACAGAAGAAAAAGCACCTCCCTGCTACTCTCTGCTTGTTTACTGTCTGAATATCACCAGTTGGATTTCCATTTATTAACCTGCATGTGCCGTGTTCTACATGCGGCCGGTGTGTGGGTCATCAGACCTAAAAAGCTTAAGGTGTTGAACATTTCACCTATTTTTCTCTAAATCCATCCTTCGGGTGCTGAGGCCACTAAACACAGCAGCGAATGCTCATGTTAAATTCTTTCTAAAATGTTTGCAATTCAAGCCACAGTAGGATGTAAACTGACTGAAGGATGTGACAACATGATTGCTGGTCTTTCACACTGCTGTCGTCTTCTCAGGATGTCATAGGCTCTAAAGTTGGCAAAGATGAAAGAAATATGAAACAGCAGGGTTCAGCTCCTCATTTGTTCTGCTGTCTTTATGCAAAAGTGTGAGTCCCATAATTTAGCAGAAGAAACCTTTTTTTCCCTCTGTCTTTGTGGGTCTTGGATATAAAATGAGCTTTTTCAAAATGTCAGCACACTATTTGCCATTCACGTCGCTCCTTCCCTCTACCCTCCACCCTCCAAGACAAGTTGATGCAGTCAGCTTGACAGATGAGCTTCCTGTGTCTTTTATTTGAACACACATGCACGAATGAAGAGTCAAGCACATATCTTTGCTTTTATTTAGTGTTTCAACATCTAAATTGTTCATCAATTCTGTGGAAGCAGCCCATGAAACCATGTAAAAAAAATAGCAGTTGTATCCACTGGCATTTTCAATGCATCAATCATGCATCAATAGACTGGCAATTGGGAAATCTACATGTGGTTTTATAATATGTGAAGCTTCCCTCTGTTACTTTGTATCCCCTCAATACTTTAATTTCCAGGATTCTTAAACATGTTCAGAATCTTTATAAATTTAAAAAGTTAAGGTATTAATACTAAGCAGCACAGCAAACGCAATTCCAAATTTCACCCTACTGAATGTTGAACCAATCAGGCCTGCTGTTTGTTCCCACCTCACTCCATGACCGGATGCAATACGAAAGTCTTGTCCCCTTAAAGCGTGGGTGCCATGCTTTGAACAACTTTGTCAAATAAAAAAGCCTTTTAAACGCTGATTCTATTGATACCAATTGTTAGCGTCGAAAAAAATCCGAAGCATATGAATAATAGACATCTTTCGAAGGAATCAGAGATTTAAATTTGCCGCTAAGAGCGCAGGCTGGAAGTGACCTCGATATGACCTGTGACGTCACGAAAGGCATTGACTTTCGCAGTTCCGCTTCGGACAGCATGTAAACAAAACAGGTAGTCTTCGTTTCTCTCGTGTTTAAATCTGTTAATCATCAACATGCCAAGTCGTTGTGTGGCAGCTGGATGTAGCAATACATCTAGTGAAAGTGTATCTGTATATAAATTCCCAAAACAAGAAACGCTGCTGAAACAATGGACAAAACAAGTGCAGCGAACGAGGGCGAATTGGGTGCCAACTGCTTCGTCAACTTTATGCAGCGAACATTTTGAGGCAGACTGTTTTGAAGAAACACCACAGCTCATGAAAGATATGGGAATGCATGTCAGATATAAAAAAGTATTGAAACCGAACGCAATCCCCACCATTTTCAAGAGATCGCTAGTAGGAACGTCCGAAACAGAATCGCCCAGTACCAGCACTGGCAGCAGCCAGTACAAAAAGAGAAAATCTGTGACCGAAAAGCTGGCACAAAAGAGAGTGAGTTTAACGTTTATTACAAAAGTTATTTATTACAAAAGAGAGTGAGTTTAACGTTTTATATATACGGTATATATATTGATATAAAAATTTCCCTATGCTATATTATACATAGGCCTAGGCCCTAGAGTAACAGATCTTTATACTGAATAATCCTTCATTTTAATTAAATGTTGCCTGTACACATTTCTAACTAACTGACCATGCCGTGTTCTGGAGTCTAGCCGAATCTTCATGCTGGCTATCGTCATCGGCATCACTAGACCTACTACTTTCTGCCATATCCTCCTCACTTTCGCAAAAGGGTTCGAATCGATACGGTTGCAAAAGTGACTCATCATCATGATAATCTCCGCAACTTTCCTCTTCATCTTTCTGTTCATCTGATGATAAATCGCTAATAGAGACGGTAGCATCACTCTGTCTGTGTTCCACTATCGGTGCTAGCCATGTTGTCTGCCTTTCGTTACGTCACAAACATGGCGGCGCGAAGTCGGCGGAATGCGTGAAGCTGGCGGCCGTCCTCGTTGTTTATAACGCGTTTTTCGCTATTTATTCTTTTTCGAAAAATATTAAAAACAATCGCAACATGAAATAGAGACTATTTACTAGATTTTGGCTTATTAAAATAGGCCATGTCACCCAAACTTTAAAGTTATGTGCTAGATCAAATCAAGGTCATTCAAGAGGTTGGGCAGGACAGCAAAGACAGGTAGGACTGCCCTTACAGGTCAGTCTGTGGACAAACAATGGGCAAACCTGTACAGGACATGCAGGTGGCCCGCTTGATAAAACCCTAGAGTAAATATGTTTGTGCAGATTTTTTACCGTGGGAATGCTGTGGGCGACAGGTCGTAGCCAAAATTTATGCAACACGCAAGAGTAGAGTGAGGGTGACGTGGGTGAGAAGCATGCATGTCGTTCAGATTATTCTATGTTTCAAACGCCCCTAAACCCTGCACATTGTGCTAACGGCCCATTAGTACTGTTCAAGTGAGAAGTGTGCACTCCTGGGCAAACAGAAACGCTCATGCTGAGTCCTAATTAGATCAGGAGAACGCGTCCCACAATCCTCTGCTGCTAACAGACCTAAAATGCACATGACCGCCACTGCAATATTAAATTTCAACATTTCTGTCAACGAAGATTTGTGTCATAGCCTGCGACACACATTTCTACCAGCAAGGGTTTTTTTTTTCAACTTTTAGCGGACCGCTAGGCAGGTGGCAGATTTAAATCGAACCACCATCAGTTCCGTGCATTGCTTGATGAAGTTGAAAGCGAATATTCTAATCTCCTGCCACACAACACAGTCTGATGGCTGTCCAGGGGTGACATTTTGTTTCACTTTGTCGTCTGTTTCGAACATGTGAAAAAATTCCTGAAAAGCAAAAACGTGAACTACCCGCAACTGGAAGATACTGAGTGGCTCAAAAAGCTGCACTTTTTGGTGGATATGACTGTGACAAACCACCTAAACGAGATGAATGAAAGTCTCCAGGCACCGCAAATGCTTGAAGCTGATCTGTCATTCAAGCGCAAGCTGACTGTCTTTGCAGAGATGTACAGCGAAAGAAGAGGATGCTGCTGTTTTACCCTTGCATTGACTTGCTTGGCATTTGCACAGAAATCAAACTTAACTGTATAAATTTGATTTTATATACTTTACCTTTTCAAAAGGCTGTTGTTTTTTTTCATAAACACAGACTGCGTTTTAATTGCACTCTGTTTAGTTCCCAGAGAAGCACGTCACGCATTTTCCATTTTGTTGTTCTTTGTTCGTATCCTCAAAATAAAATTGATATCAAAAATCGTATTTCTTGATTACATTTCTTTAATTTTATATAAGCAATGAAACATAATTCATTGATATTGTAAGGAAGTTAAACTTGCACAACAGAGCAGTCACGTGACGCGTCGTTCTCCGCAGAATGCACTGCAGGGCAAATAAACATTTGATCGTTAATGCTCATTATGTATTTGTAGCTCCTTAGTCATTTTGATAGTAGGCTAATATAGCTAATATAGATACATATTGCATGCGTTGCCTTGATTATAAGGCTTAAATAGGGCTTTTAATATTTTGGGGCTCCGGACATGTTTGTTTTTTTCGTCCAATTTGGCTCTTCCAACATTTTGGGTTGCCGACCCCTGCCTTAGGTGTATGTTTTGGGTCATTATTCTGTTGAAGACCCATCCACCACCCATTTTAAGCCTCCAGGCGGAGGGAAGAAGATTCTAATTCAGTATTTGACGGCCCTCCTCAAATCTACATGGAGAATTAGCCCTGTGCAGAAAAGAGTATTATCAATGGTTTTCTTGGTGACTGTTGTTCCAGCCGCTTTGAGATCATTAACTAACTCCTACTGTTTTGTTTTAGGTTGATTTGTCACTGTTCTCATGACCATGGAAACCCCACCTGGTTAAATCTGGTCTTGAGCCCCAAACATAAAGGTGGATTGATGGTCATGTTGTAATTCCTGTATTTTGGCACAATTACACCAACAGTTGTCACCTTAACCCCCAGCTGGAAAGTTTGGAGACTGATTGATGGACTGATTGTGTGGACAGGTGTCTTTTCCACAGGTGATCAGTTCAAACAGGTGTCTTTATTTTCTCGATGAAAATCTGAAAAATATCATATTAAGCTGGATGCTTCGCCTAAAGCACTTACCTTTAGCTTGTAGCATAACAACAATAGCAGTACGTCCCGTTTCCCAGCGTGCTTTGCTGCCAATCACTGGCCAATCATTGGTCTTGTTGTTAGACCTTGGTCACAGGGACACGGTTATTGGCCAGTGATTGGCAGCAAAGCACGCTGGGAAAAGGGATGTACTGCTATTGTTGTTATGCTACAAGCTAAAGGTAAGTGCTTTAGGCGAAGCATCCAGCTTAATATGATATTTTTCAGATTTTCATCGAGAAAATAACAGATCGACCATTCTTGCTTTTATTTTTACCCCTATTGAATGCTCACAGAGACACGGAAGTAGCGGCAGGGAGCGGCTTTTGCAGCAAGATGACTGAGGGCGTACCAGATGATGTGAACGTGAATATACGATGGATGCTTCTGTGCTTTTTAAAATAAATAAATCTGTTCTCTAAACATCCTCCGTGTCTTCAATGCAATGTAATGAGACACACACAGACAGAAATGTGAAGGTATCTGCTGTAAATCTATGACGTAAATTAATAACAGGAAATGATCGGCTAGTCAGTTAGCATGTAGCCTAATAGCCTTCGAATGTAAAGATACTGACTGCTAAAGTTAATAAAAGACAAGTCCTAAATATTATTATTCCTATTCGACCCTAAACTACAATATCAGCTGTCTGACAACAGACCAGCCAGTTGCCCAAATGCCGGCATACATGATCAGAGAGCTCTGCGGCGGAGCTAGTAGTAGCCTAGCAGGAGCTATCGTATGACAAAGCAGCCTAGTTATCATAAATCTTTTGATATTTTTCTTATATTCATTGAGACGGTAATAAAGTGATCATTTTTGTTTTTCATGTTCCTTTTTTGAACGAACATGGGTCACAGAGACACGGAAGTTACCGCTGAAAGCGGCTTTTGGCGGCGTACAGAGAGCATATCCGCGTGAATGACTTATGACGTGAATAATTATTGCGTTCGAACGGATTAATTATTGCGTTCGAACGACATAATTATTGCGTTCGCACGAGTTAATCATTTCGAGGGAGCGGAATAGTATTTTGAGGGAACGCAATAGTATCTTGTGGGAACGGAATAGTATTTCGTGCGAACGACATAATAACCTGTGGGAACAAGATATTAATCTGTGGGAACAAGATATATTTTTATATCTTAATGTCAGGACACAGGCTCCGTACTAACGAACACTGGCGCCAACCAAATTAAGTTCAATCATGAAAAAAGGCTAGTTTACTTTGATAAGCAGCTAGACAGGTTGTATCAGGCCTGCGCCTCGGACTGCTGCAGCTGGTGCATCAAGTCATTCTCCGATGATCTTTTGATCTATTCCAAAAGTGTTCCCAGTGGTCTTTTAATTATAATTGTGATTTTTAGGCAATATAAAAAAAAAACCTTTGCCGTTTTCTAATACAAGGTTTGTGCAGAGCGGCAAGAGTTCATCAGAAATTAAATTCTGAGTTCCTGTTGGCGCAGAGGTAAGCCTCCGCTAATATCCCATCATCCATTTGTTTACACTGTTTCCTGCTAGCTTACAGCCCCTCACAACCACAACCTAACATTAGAGGTGCAACAAAAATGGCACGCAATATCCAAGCTATCCAGCTGAATAATTTTGATCCAGATTCCAGCTCAGATGAGGTCAACATAGACATACATGCATCTATTTGTCTACAAGTGGATGCCACAAAAGAGAGCTTTTTTAAATGGCATTTTTTTCCCCATCTTCTCCTGATTTGTCCCAGTTTAAATAAAGAAATACTCAGAAATGCAGTTTTATTTGTACATTTCTTTATGTATGTCCTACATCATGAGAAAAATGCTATTAGAAAACCAAAAGCACCATTTTCATTGGAGTTGGTTTTTAAAGACTAAGCAGTAGAGAAGTGTATATGCTAAATGTCATGTTGAGTAATGGAAAGCATAATTTCAGAGGGAAAGTTCACCACTTACTGCTTGTTTGATTATTTCAAATAAACAAAGTTTACTAGTTGATTGCAAGATATATCCACCATTAAGTCTGTTCATAAATGTGCATCAACAAAACAATTTCTTTCAATATTTATTAATAAAGTTACACAAGCAATAGGTTAAGCAAGATGTAAAGACAGTCGAAGAACAATTCAAAAACATTAAAAGCAACACTGCCGTTGATGGTTACATTTAATAGAGACACTTGAATGTCAATCATAAAGCCATTTGAGAGACATTTCTATCGTTTTGCAGTTGTGATAAAATGTGGAATAACGTATGTCAACCAATATGTTTCTGTTGTTCAGGTTTTTTTCTGTTGTTCAGGTTACCAACTAGTGCATAGGCCAGCGCAATAATATAGACATTAGGACTAACTGACCGGAACTTCTTTTCTTTAGGTGTCCATTTTCACTTTTTAATGGACACCCTGCAGCCAATCAGAATCGAGTATTCGCCAAGACCATAGTATAATACAAAATGTTTTTATTGTGTTCTATTTAAAAATGTAGTTTAAAAGCTATGGAACTAAAATATTAAATACATGAATGACAACAGTCGCTGCTGGTTGTGAAATATGTTTTATTGGTTTGGAGACAGAAGCTGTCTGTGTCCTTTCATATTTTCCACTCACTGCTTTTTCCCTGTTCATTGATAAAACCCTTAAGAAACTGCAGATTTACGGAAACTTTTCCAGGCTCCTCCGCCATATTGGCTCAAAGTCCACAAGCCTGAACGACTAACGGCGAGCGCAGAAAAGCGCCAAAATGGAGAATCAGGGAGCAGTTTCATAACTCGGGAGTGGGAGGAGCCTGTTTTTCTGGAAGCTCCCTGCAGCCGCGAGCCGGGAGATCTCTCACGGCGACGGTGGGAGGAATAGGAGGTAAACTCCGGGCCGCAGAGCCTACCGAGGAAGAAAAAGGCAGCTACGGACGCGCGAGGCTGGAGTCTGGCCCGAGAGTAGGGAGGAGCGTGTGCGCGACTCTGAAGATAAGAACCCGTGGGATGCGATCACTGTAACCCACCTGGACCAATGTAACCGGAGTCTGATGAGCAACACCGCCCACTGGGTCCGTGCGGGCATTTCTTCCGCTGCGACTGCAGCCGCGAGACAAGCCGCGCGCGCGCGCGGTGGACTACTTCTCGCTGTGTGTCAGTTTTCTTGAGCCGCGTATTTTAGCACGTAGACAGGACACCGACGCTTCAGGAAAGGCGGAACCGAACCGGCGGGCTCTCGAGCTGGATTATTAGTGAGGTCTGCGTTTGTCGCCCACCCCGCGGCTAAAAGCACCGCTGCTCCCGCTCGCGGTGTGTTCGGTGAGGGGGCGGATGGGTCGTGGGGTCGACGAAGGAGGCAGCTGCTGAGCAGAGACCATCGCTCCGCAACCCGCCCCCCCGCAGCTGTCCACGCGAGGGGCGTTCGGCAGAGATATTCTGACGCTCGTGGCCTTCCACTCAGGAACATAATCCGTTTGGGACATATATTTCAGGGGGAGACCTTTTCTCCCCAGCCGGACTCGGACCATGGCGGACGACGACATTCTCTTTGAAGATGTGTACGAGCTCTGCGAGGTCATCGGCAAGTAAGTGTTCCTCCGCCGTGGGCCACCTGGGCTTGTAATGAGCTTCTCCTGATGGGTTGTCACGCGGGCGCGCGCGTGCACCAACTGCATGATGTGTTTTGTGCAGAACATAGAGAAGGTGACGTGATCCTTGCGCCTCGAATTTATTGCTGTCATTTAATCTCAAAGCGCCCTAAGGCGGGGTGCCAGTCTGAGGCAGGGGCAGTTGTTGCAGGAATGAAAGGGCAGGAAGCTCAGGGAGTCTCACACATCTGTTGTAATCCAGGCCTCCTGGAGTGACACTCTGGATCTGCTCCCATGGTGTCATTTTTCACACTGACGGTGGCTCAACTTCCAGTCAACCATTCAACTTTGTGCATCAACCACAGATTACTCCCTCAGATTAAGTATTACTTCTGCTCTCACCTTTCATTTCCAATCCTGTTGTAGCCATCTGCGCTGCCACAAATCCTCATGTATGGCTGACTTTTATCCTGTAATTCCAATCCATCGCAAATGAGTGCTGAGGAAAAGCCAACCTGAACCCAACACTTCAGTGGATGTGCAAATGCAAGCTCCACCTAAGTCCCAGTGTCTGCTGTCACTCAGGCTGAGCAAGCTAACTGGTTAGGGGACTAGTCTGTGATGTCACAGAGATGGTTGATGCTGACGCCGGGATCAGACCTGCCTGTTTAGGCAAGCCTGAAAATGGTTTGTGCTGTTTTATCTCTT
>JAUDJI010000648.1:199-13103 GCA_037389245.1 Oryzias sinensis | reverse complement strand
AGGCCTATGACTCAATGCCACACACATGGATCACTGAATGCTTGGAGTTGTACAACATCAACAGGACTCTAAGAGTCTTCATAGGAAACTCAATGAAGCTGTGGAAAACCACCCTTGAAGCCAATGGGAAGCCACTTGCACAAGTGTCCATCAAATGTGGGATATACCAAGGTGATGCTCTGTCCCCACTGCTGTTCTGCATAGGTCTGAACCCCCTCAGTCAAATAATCAACAAGACTGGATATGGATACCGACTCAGAAATGGGGCCAACATCAGTCACCTCCTCTACATGGATGACATCAAGCTATATGCTAAGAGCGAGCGTGACATTGACTCCCTGATCCACACCACCAGGATCTACAGTACTGACATTGGGATGTCATTCGGGCTCGAGAAATGCCAGCTCGGCCATGGGAGCATCGTCACAGTGCCCACCCAGACCGGGACAACAATAGGGTCCACTTCACAGCCGTGAAGCTACAAAGTTAGACCCCAGCTGCCCCAGCAAGGGCGACAACCGTGACAACAACCACCGACCAAGCCGGCAAGCCCTGGCAGAAGAGATCCCCACAAGAAACATTGGGGCTACAATCATGATAAGATACTAAAATTAAAGACACAAGATGTATATAAAAACATAAAATTGAGAATAAGATGCATAAAATGAAATTAAATACATTAAATAGCCTATACTAAAACTAAAAGAATAAATTAGCAGTTAAAATAAACTAAAAGCTAAATTAAAAAGGTGGATCTAGAGCCTCTTCTTAAAAACCTCTACAGTCTCTTTACAGCACTACAGCAGCACTTCATAAGACTGCTTGAACAAGTAGACATAGATTCATCTGTAGACTCACTCCCACACATATAAGCTATACACCTTTTTCCATGATCTGTTTTGTTCGGTGTCTGTATATCTGAGAATGTTTCCTCTGTTCTTTGAGTTAAATATCAGGGACGCCATCTGTCAATGTGGGGGTGGATGTAGCGCTGTTGAAAGTTATGGCCACTGGATGGCGCTGTTGCCCCGTGATTTTGACCAAAGTTGTATGTTTTGTTCTTTGAGCGATACCGTAGCCCCAGGTAAAGTCCGTTCTGAGCGCCATTTTGATTTCAGAACGTGTTACTCCTTTGAAAGGTAAGGGGAAAACGTGGTGTGCTCAGCAATATTCTTTTTATTTTTGGGTCAAAACCTTTGAAAATGGAAAAATGTGTTTATTGCTATGTTTGGTAAATTGTTTAGTAAGAATTGGGTAAACTAAGATACATTTTAAGTTACATTTAACATTGTTTTTTTTTTACACATATGTTTCAAATCAGGCTCTACTGTATGATGCTGCTCAGTTCGTTGATGTCTGTGTTTTATTAATTCAGAACGTGTTACTCCTTTGAAAGGTGGTGGCTGAGCAGTGAATGGAAATTTGTGAACCTGAGTGCTTCTGGGGATAGAATAAACACCTGCCTTGTTACACCTGGCTCTTGACTCGACTGCAGTCTCTGAACCAATCGTGGTCTTTGATGCTTCGACTCTCCGTGCGACACCTCCTCTCATCATAACATCACAAACACAGCGCAGAGTCTCGGAGGTTCCCGGAGAGGTATCATTACAAGAGGGTTACATCTTTTGAGGTTCTCCAGCAGGCTGTTCCACAGGCGAGGACCATAATGGGAGAATGAAGCCTCACCATAAGTTTTAGTCCTCACTTTAGGAACAACTAAGAGGCCAGCACCGGAGAACCTCAGGGTCCACGAGGGCTCATATTTTAAAAGAATATCATTTAAATAAGAAGGCCCAAGACAATTAAAACATGTATAAACCATTAAAAGAATTTTAAAATCAATCCTGAAACGTACAGGGAGCCAATGCAGCAATTTTAAAACTGGTGTAATGTGTTCCCGCCCTCTGGTCCTCGTCAGAACTCGTGCCACTGAGTTCTGCAATAGCTGTAGATTTGAAAGAGACTTTTTGAGTAAACCAGAGAGCAGGGCATTACAATAATCTAAACGACTGAAAATAAAAGCATCAGCACCTCTGTGCTGGTTAGAGAGAGGAACGGGCGGAGACATTGACTCCCTGATCCAAACCACCAGGATCTTCAGTACTGACATTGGGATGTCATTCGGGCTCGAGAAATGCAGCCGGATGGTGACAAAGAGAGGCAAGGTAGTCCTCACAGGAGGGGTTTCACTCCCGGAAGGAACAATAGCAGACATCGAGGACAGTTACAAGTACCTCGGAATTCCACAGGCAAATGGCAATCTGGAGCAGGCAACAAGGAAAGCTGCAACGAGTAAGGCAAGTCGTGAGAAGCCAGCTCAATGGCAAAAATACGCACTACCAGTTATCAGATACCCTGCAGGAATAATTAGATGGCCAAAGGAAGAGATACAGACCACGGATGTTAAAACATAAATGTTCCCCACCGTTCATGGAGGGTTCCATCCCAAATCCAGCACCCTGAGACCGAATGCTAGTCGCAAGGAAGGAGGCCGAGGACTAGTGAGCGTAGAAGCCACTATCCAGGATGAAACATCCAAGATGCATGAGTACATCAAGCTCAAGGCCCCAACTGACAGTGTGCTCAGTGAATGTCTCAGGCAATGGAGAGCAGAGGATACAGAGCTGGAGGACAGATCCTCATGGGAGGACAAACCCCTGCATGGGATGTACCACCGGACCATACCTGAAGTGGCTGATATCAAGAAGTCCTACCAATTTCAAGAAAGGGCTGGCCTACAGGACAGCACTGAAGCACTCATCCTGGCAGCTCAGGAACAAGCCCTGAGCACCAGATCGATAGAGGCTCAGATCTACCACACTAGACAAGACCCAACGTGTAGATCTACCACACCAGACAAGACCCAAGGTGTAGATCTACCACACCAGACAAGACCCAAGGTGTAGATCTACCACACCAGACAAGACCCAAGGTGTAGATTTACCACACCAGACAAGACCCAAGGTGTAGATCTACCACACCAGACAAGATCCAAGGTGTAGATCTACCACACCAGACAAGACCCAAGGTGTAGATCTACCACACCAGATAAGACCCAATGTGTAGGCTGTGCAAAGAGGCGCCTGAAACAATCCAGCACATAACTGCAGGGTGTAAGATGCTGGCAGGTAAAGCATACATGGAGCGCCACAATCAAGTGGCTGGAATAATATACAGGAACATGTGTGCAGAATATGGACTGGAAACCCCAAGGTCAAAATGGGAAACATCTCTGAAGGTGGTAGAGAATGAGAGGGCAAAGATCCTGTGGGACTTCCAGATCCAGACTGATAGGATGGTAATGGAGAACCAACCAGACATTGTAGTGGTGGATAAAGAACAGAGGAGAGCCGTTGTGGTGGATGTGGCAGTGCCAAGCGATGCGAAATACCAGGGACTCAGAGAAGAAAACTGGAGAAAGGCTGGAAAGTGAAGGTGACAGTGGTGCCTGTGGTAATTGGAGCACTCGGGGCAGTAACCCCCAAGCTACAACAGATACACACACACATACATATATATGTTTCTCTCAATGTGGCCATGGGGGAGCCCAAGACAGGGTCTCATTGTGCCGGTTCTGAGCCTAGATAAATGTACACGGTTGTGTCAGGAAGGAATTCTGACATAAAATTGTTGCTAAAGCAAATATGTGAATCAGATCATAGCAAACTTGCCTTTCTGACACGGGGGTCCATCAGCTTCAGTTATGCAACGAAGTTATGCAGTTTTGGCTTGCACCACAAACTGCAGTTATTTTAAGAACTGGTTCCACTAAAATGTACAGACTTGACACTTTTTGATTTATGTTCTTTGATTTGAATCCATTTAATTAGTAAATGAGTCAGAAACACTCGAGTTTAGCCGTTTAACAATTCTGAAACCTGGTTGGAAGAAAATCAGTGACATAATATGCCTTAAAGTATGTACATGAACATCTGGACGAGGACCAAAACGGCTGAAACATAAACATAAAATAAACTTTAATGTGACGAAACCAAAGAGAGCAACAGAAGCAGAAGATCTGAAACACAAATCAAGACAGCTGTGAATGATTGACAACCAAAGTTCGGTGTGACTGACAGGAGGAAAACGTGAAAACAGAACCTGACAAGAACCAATGATATATTAATAAACAAACAACCAAAAACCCTCACAGCTTTAGTAACTATAGAGCCTGAGCACCCGTTGTCTGGAACCCTCCCAGAAAACTTCTGGGTCAACGTGGTCAGACAAGTTGACAAAAGACAGCATTTATTGAGAGATTTCTCAATTTTACACATTGTAAAAAAAAAATTTTTGTCAGTATTATAAACGTGTGAAAACCTGACCTGAGTGCGGGCCTCACCTCAGCGCTGAGATTTTATATTTTATCTTCTCCAGCTTCACCATCTGCTGATGACTGATGATTGAATAAAGCAATAATGCCTGTTTTATTGATGGTGTGTTTTTGTTTCTGTGCATCATCCTGACAGAGCAGGGAAAACAGGCAGAGGTTTTTGCATATTGAAAATCCTGTGACTGCAAGCAAAATATTAATGTTCTCAGCCTGTTTTGAGAGTTATAAAAGGCAAAACTGCAATAATGCAAAATTGTTTTTTTATTAAACAAATTATACATTTATATCAGGTGGGTTTTGGGACTGGACAAACATCAAAAAAGGACCTTTGTTAGGACTGCGTAGACATGCAGGACTTTCTAGACTTTTCCACGAAAATGGAGGCCGGATGATATTGGACCAGGAAAAGACAAAAAGCAAATAAAGGAAAGGAATGCAGTTCTCAGACTCTAATGTAAAGGGTAATGCCCAACAAGTTTTCTATTATCGGAAATCAAAGCGGAAGCTTTCGCAGCTTCTGCAAAGTCCATCAATTTCTGATAATATTCACCTCAGAGGACATAATTCCACTTATACACCAAAGAAATAATTATTATATTAAACCAGTTATGATCACTTCAATCTTGTTATTCTTAACGTTTAAATAATTGGAACTTCTTTTTTAAGAGTCCCTTATCACTTGTTAATGGACACCCTGCAGCCAATCAGCATGGAGTATTCCCACAGACTATGGTGCAAATACTCCTGAGCATCACATTTACCCATAAGACTTTAAGGAAACATTTACATTCTATGTTGATCCTGTGCCTGTCAAACAAAACGCAGGGTAATACCTGATGAGGAACGAAAGCACGGTGCAGAGGCACACATGCCATGGTTGCCCATACCATCATACTTCCAGGGCTGTGCTTGGTCAGGAAGTGTTTATTTATTTATTTATTTGTTTTTTTGTTGGGTTTCTTCATTGATTCTAAAAAAATTTTTTGGGTTTAATTCAATTGCTAAACACCCTTTTGTCCGTGTTTGTTACATTTTCTATTTTGTCTTCATGATCCTTTCAGCATTAACATGTGATCTTTGGCCTTTAAAACAATCTCTACCTGGTTAAACTTGAGTTTAATGTTTTTGTAGCGATTGTGAAGCAGCTCTTGAGTTGTTTTAATTCTTTCCTCAGCATCCAGTGGTCGGTCTTTGCCGTCAAACTTTTGGGAGGTCACCTCCGACAGATGATTGGCAGTTGTTGTGGAAGTTTTCCAGAGGATTTGAATGCTGTCACACATTCTTGATGAATGACAAAGAGATTCATAACATTAACAATTCTTTAATCTTGACTGATTTAACCGCATTGAAGTTTGTTTGAACAAACTGGTAGAGAATGTTTTATTCATTGGAGTTTTTTTCTAAAGTGAAATTAGGGTCATTTTTTCCTACCAGAGTTCATTTGCGTGTCCTCCGCCCTGCAGCTGCTGAACGCTTTGAATCAAAAACAGATGAACTGACATGAACTCTTGACCAGTCGGTGAGCTTGGAGGTGAAGAATAAAAAGATCGAAAGGTAGAGATGAGGAAAGAAATAGTCTTGTCTCTGTCTAATCTGTATATTCTGTGATGCAGCTGAGTTTGACTGTTATTCTAGAATAAACCATTGGAGCAGAAGATGTTATCTGTCAAAGTGAGCTGTGTACTTATAAAGAGAATAATAGTTAATAATAATAACAATAACAATGATGATGCCACAAATCTTAGCTTTTATTCCCATAATGCCTTTGGGTTGTACAGTGGTCCTTCTCTATAAACTGGTCCCTCGCTGTATCTCACTGTTTTGCAGATTCAAGTAATTTTGCATAATCTTACTTTTTTTGAGTACATTGTGTTCTGCGTCCTGATTAGGTGTAGAGTGCTGTCAATCAATCTCCTCCGTCAGAATGTCTTTAGTTAACCAGAGTTACATAAATCTTCAACTGTTTTCATTCCATAATCCTGGACGTATTTTTCTATAAAGGTTTGAACTTTGACAGATAAAAAACCAGAGAGAAAAGTGTAGAAAATGAAAAAAGTGTAGAAAGTGTGTCGTCAGGAGATAAAAGCCTTAAAACATTTGGACGCGTTATAAAAACAAATAAAGACGACAACCCAAAAGATTTCATCTAACATTGTTTTTTTAGAACCTAACTTTCATGTTACGACGAGGGACTTTTGTGGTTAAAAAACCCACAACTTGAACTTGTTTTGAAGAAAAACATTATTGATAATGAATAAAAAGATTTATTGCAAAGAATCTATGGTTTTAATCACCAGACGTCTTCTGTCTGTCGATAATGTTACTCTGTTCACTTACACACTAGCATAAATAAAACTGAATTGAGATGAATTCCACTACCAAACAAGTCTGTCTGAACCTTCGTGAATCTATTTTTCTTTTTGCTTTGCACCTTGTTACTGTGCAGAAAGATTATTTTAGGAAGTCTAGAGTAGACCACCATCCAGAGTATTGACTCTTGAAAGACAAGAAGACATTTAAATCATAGACATCATCAATGAAAAGCATTTAATCTGTCGCTGAAAGCTTTGATCAGATAAAAAGAGGATGTTTATAGTGGATTCATAAACACATCTTTTTTGACTCTTGATGTGTAAATTCTACTGAAATGTCTTCCTTCTTCCTCTGCAGCTCCGTCACACGCCAGCATGTCTGTCAACACCTCTTCCACAGATTTCAGCTTTTTACACATTTGTGAGGACATTGAGTTGGGCCATTTGGTCTCCCTTGCGTATGTCCTCATCAAGGTCTTCGCCAACCTTCCTCTCTGCATCCTCATCCTCTGCTTTGCTGTGAGCCGATGGCGACGGCGCTCCTCCAAGACCACGAGCCACGCTGACATGTTTGCGTACAACGCGGTGGCCTTTGAACTCATCTTCACACTGGCGGCTGTCCTTTATTTCCCTGGGTACTACACTGGTTCCTCCAAGGTCCTTCTGGCTGGGATCTATCTGTCTGCATTTGCTTTAGTTGGAGAGGTTTTGCTTCACATTCTGACATGCGTGGAGCGCTACCTGGCCGTTGTCCACCCGGTGACCTACCTGGACCTGAAGCGGTCGTATGGAGTCAGGATCAGAAACGTCTGCATTGGGTGTGTTTGGCTCATCTCCTGTGGCTGGTTTGGCATAGAGACTCTATATCTCCCCCAGATTCCGTATATCCCATATTTCTGCCTGCTGGTCGCCTCCTTATTAAGCATTTCTTACTGCAGCCTCTCTGTTATCCGTGTTCTGATTCGTCCTGGGCCTGGGAAGGTGGGCAGGGACACGGATCTAGAGGACCAGGTGAAAAAGAGAGCGTTCTTCACCATCACAACCATTCTGGGAGTCCTGATGCTGTATTTTGTTGGGATGCTGGTTGGGCTTCTGGTGGGAAGCTCTGATCTGATGACGTACGACAAAAGATGTCTGCTGATGATTAGCACACAGTGGTTGAATCTTCCCACCAGTTTGGTTTTACCTGTGCTGTTCCTACTCAGGGCAAAGGATCAAGATTGTTGCCAGAGGCGCAACAAATGAAGATAATCCACTGATTGCTAAAGTTTGGTTGAACTCTTTATTTACTTTGGTGACAATCCTGTTATCCACATTATATTTGCTCTGTTATTTGAAAGGCATAGTTTGTTACTGCATTCCTGCTGCACAGGAAACAGGCAGTAGGCGGCGGTCTGGACACCTTGTCGGGGTTTAACATTTACGTACAAATAGTTTTTTCTTTCGTTCTTTTCTGTTTTATTACGTTGTATGACTACTTTTTTGGTTTATTTTGTTTATCTTATTTTGGCTTCTTAACTTAAATAAGCCCATTTTGGAAACATTTCGCTTTATTATTAAAGTCAGACATGAATTATGATCTTCTTGTTCCAGGTTGGCACATAGCTGTCACATAAAATGGTCTTAAGGCCCACAGCCAGATGGGCTTGATTTATTACTTTTATTTTGAAGTTTCTAAATATGAAATATGTTTTTGATTATGCATCAATAAAAAGCTAAAGCTGATGATGTGATCTGTCTCTCAAAATGACTAAAGTATAAAGAAAGCCAGACAGAAACTGGGCTTTAGCTTTAGTTCAGTAACCCTGTTTAAAATAACCTGCAATCATGTTTCTAATAGAATTTAGTACAAAAATAATTTAAAAACCTTTAGATAAATACTTAAAAATTCAGAATCATGAAAAACTTCACAATACAATTTAAATTAAAAAACGTAAATTTTAAAATACTACACAAACTGACTATGGAAAGAAATAAAGAATGTAGAAATATAGGATACAGAGAAGTTTTCCGGCCTTTGTTTTCACCTTTCACCTAACTTTATTTATGGTTAAATTGTCTGACATGGATGAATCTACATCAGGGGTGTCAAACTCATTTTCACTGAGGGCCACATCAGCATAGTGTTTGTCCTCAAAGGGCCAGATATAACTGATACATGTAACTAAATGTCATGAAAAATAAATATAACTACTCCTTAATGTTAAATAACTCATTACTATTATTTATTTATTATAACTTTTAAAAGTGAAAATTACAGTTGAATAGAAAACATGTTTGCATGTTACTTTAGCATAAAACCTTTTAAATTTTGTCCGCTTATTAAAACCCACATAACTCCATTAATGAAGGATCAAACTGTCCAAGTGAATAAGAAAAATGACATAAAAATGAGCTAGAAAGAACATGTATTACACGTGTAACATTTTGTCTACATAAAGACACAAGACCTGCAAACATTGAATAATTACAGCAACTACACATAAATAATATGTAATCAACTAAAGAAAATTTTTATTTTAAGACATTAAAAACTTTTTTGCTCTCGCGGGCCACATAAAATGACATGGCGGGCCACATGTGGCCCCCGGGCCTTGAGTTTGACACATGTGATCTACATGGATTCATCTGGACTAAAATGTGCTGCTGCTTCACCACAATCCACTAGGTCTCAGGCTTGAGCTGCAGAAAAAGCAGCTTTCTAGACATCACAGCTGTGTGCTTTTTTATTTTAGAAGTGGACAAAGGAGCTCAAAGCATTACTTGACCAGATTTAAGTAAAGTATGTCTCCAATTTAAATCTAAATCCTGAACAAGAGAAATTTCACTGTTAAGGCGAGGTAGAATAAAGTACCTGCTCTCAGGAATACCTCATTAAAGTACTCTGGAAAGTACTTGAATTCCCAACAGACCTCCATGGCAGGTGCATGTTTTCCAGATATCACCCAATCTGCCGATTACCTGGGTCAGATTTATTTAGCCAATTAGAACATGCCAGAGCCGTGTATGTTAGAGAACAATTCCACTCATTCACCCTTGCTGTGCGGTGCAACAATAAGCAGCAGGCAGATTGTATGTGTTTGGTGTCGATGTAGTTCTGAAACTCAAAATACTTTCCAACTTTCCAAAATACTATCTCCAACCGCATTCATCTGATACGCACCTTTTGTTTCGTCACAATCACTTTTTTACAGCCTAGGGACGAGCACATTCACATGAAACAGGATCATGTTGCCCTTCTTCCTGCATGTCTGCATGCCTTAGTCAACCGTGAGTCACGCGAGCATGCATTTATCAGGGCTGTCACACAGCTATACGTACATTTTGCACTTTTTGCACATTTTCCACGTACACATTTCAGTTTTTCTTGATACATGCGTGACATACGTCATTCATAAGTGTTTCTTGTGTTCGTCAATCCTTGATGTCCACAGATTGTCAGGAACTGGTGGTGGAGGACCCAAAATACAGGAGACCAGGCTTGGTGAAAGAAAATAAAAAAGTTAATAACCAAACCGAAACATGACAAAAACAAAAAGCAGAGCAGATGACCTGATGAGGATGAACAGAAACCAACACACTTCAATAGGCTGAGGACAATTAACTGAACTGAAGACAGCTGTGGACCAGGAACCTGAAACCTGTGTGACTGACAAAAAGAAAACCAAAAGCATGACCAAGAACAAAACCAAACCACTGAATCCTTACACAGATGTCCGTTGAGGGTTTCGTCTGATGGGTCTTTACGTGAATTTGCTTTTGAATAACACAGTTACACTCTAAAAAGAGTATTTGGCTATAGTTGGAAAGATGTACTTTTTTACGTTGTTCTAACTTAATTATTTAGTTTGATGAAAACGAACCATTTTTTTGAGTTCATTCAACTTAAAAACAACAATAGTTGTCTGACATAGTTATTTTACTTTCAATCAACTTAATTCAATTAAGTTGGTGTAACTTTGGGGTGAAGCTGTCAATGCGTAATGATGTCATAACGTAAGGCAGCGCAAGGAATTATGGGATATCATTTTCTTTGCCTATCTGGGCAGATTGTGGTTTAAGTGTGAGTTTTTGTCCATGGGTTTTGTTGTCCAGCTGTTTTACTCTGTTTGAACTAGTCATTTAAAATGTTATGTTTATTTTTTTTTGCACCATGAGTTAGAGTTTGGTAGAGGATGATGACCAACCCCCATGTGCGATGTAACAGCCGAAGTTCCACATAGAAAAGGCAGGGTTCAAGAAATGTGAGCTCTTGTCTTTTAATGCGAGACAATACTGGGTCATTCATGTCTTTGATATGAAAATTGCCAGGCCCTGTGGTGGAAACTTTAAAATGTGTCAATTAAAGTTGTAAATTTCTTAAAGTTAAATAAACATTTCAAATTAATTTGGAAAGCCATAAAAACTTAAGTTAAATAAATTTAATTCAATTAGGTGTTACCAATTGATGTGATTCAATTAGTCAATTAGGTTGGATCAACTTTTTTTTTTTTAGAGTGTATGTATATTTCTAAGCAGAAATAGTTTCTAGTTTATAGTTTTAGTTTATAGTTTCTAAGCAGTTATTACATAAACCTCACGCAATCGTGCATGATTTTTGCATATGCAAATTTGTAGCTTTCCACAACTGTTCCACATACAGTATGTCTGACAGACTTTTCACGCATGCGCCTCTGATGTATAACTTTTATATGGCATATAGGGGGCACATTTCACTTTCAAATTATGTAATTGACGCACACATTTTAGGACAGATTTGGCTTTTACGTCGATGTTCTTTTATTCGACCATAACCACACTTTTTCCACGTATATTCATGTGTGACCAATCTTCACCCGCACAGCATGCACAGAATGTACAAATTGGCTGTGTGACACGACCTTACATTAAGTCTAGACCAGTGTTGTCACAATCCAGGCCTTGAGTGCCGGTATCCAACATGTTCTCCAACCAACCTGCTATTGAAGCCAGCCTGACCCAGGCTGGCTTCAATAGCAGGTTAATCAGCAGGTAATCAGCAGCAGGCAGGGTTTCTGAAAAAGCGGCAGGAGGCTGGCCCTCGAGGCCTGAAGTGTGACACCTCTGGTCTAGAGCCCAGACAAACCATACCTTCTCTGGCATCAGCAGGGTTATACACCATGATTGAATATGAGACCAGAAACAAAATGTCCAATGTTTTAACTGTTACCAGGAAGATAAATAAATAAAAAATTCTATATTTACATTTGCAACATTTTATTTACTTTACTTTTATTCACTGAGTAGGGTATTGCTGTTAATAAATCCTCTCCAGTAGGTATTTTGAATCATTTTCTCACTCAGCTCACGTTAATGGCAGGTTTAGAGATCAGTTTTACCTTTTCCTGTTTGTTTCTAATGATCTTAACAGACATTTTACCTGTTCTGCAGACCAGTATCTGACCAGTAGCTCTCTCAATCTTTGGAAGTCACGACATAAACACTGGGCTACTTCTTCCATTCCATTGGTTATGGAATAATATTCCTCCAGACCTGAACAGTTTTAAACATCAACTAAAGAAGTACCTTTCAAGACTCAGTGCCATCCTGTTTGACTAATTTTTATTCTGCTTTTCATGTGTTTAATGCCCGTTAGTGATGGGTTTGGCAACACCAACGCGTCGGCTCACGTGTCGAGCTCATAAAGTGAAAACTGTGTCGCTGCGCATATCGTCTAGGAGAAGTCATGTGACCAATCCAGCCACTGTGTCGGTGTGTCACAGATGAACCAAACAAGGAGGCGCGTCTACCAGCAGTGTTGCCAGATTCTGCGGTTTTCCACCCAACTAGATGGGTTTGATTTTGCAGAGAAAAATTGCTTTGGGCAGTTTTCACGTCAATTTGGGGGCTTTAGTTGGTTTTATTATGAGTCTCTAAGCTATCTTTTATTTTGAAAGATATTTTATTTAGAAAAATTACCAGATGCTTTTGGTTACATTACTGTCACTAAGGTGCTAGATCAGTCCAGCGGTAAGTCAGTTCAGCTGTTGAACAATTCTCACGCCCGCACGCCCCCGTTTTCCCCGCCCACCTGTGTTTGATGTTTTAATTTACTGAATCTTTACTTAAAGTGTTGAATGTGGTCTTGTAATGAGGTTCGTGGAAGTTTTGAAAAGTTAATAGTGTTTTTAGCTTTTTGTTTCTCCTGTTCCTGTCGGTTTCTGCTTAATCCAGCAGAATCCAATTCCATATCAAACAGACTCTTAAGAGAAATGATATATATGAATCTTATACGTTTTTT
>JAUDJI010000647.1:0-13108 GCA_037389245.1 Oryzias sinensis | reverse complement strand
GGTCGGGTTCAGCTTCGGTGACGGCGGGGGGCGGGGCAACGGAGGGGGCAGCTGGCTGGTGCCAGGAAGAGTGGGGGCCAGTTTTTTTAAGGGGCCCCTCAGGCTCTGGTCCACCTGGTCCAGGTTGATGTCATCCAGGTCGGTGGTGGCCAGGTGGAGGCCCCCGGCGAAGCGCTTCACCTTCGGCTCGGAGGCGGGAGAGCGCGGCGAGGAGAGCTTTGGGTCACAGCAGAACCTCAACTTTATTTAAACCATCAAGAACAGCAAAGCTCACTAAATGGATCAATACCCCCCCCCCCCTCACATACACACACACACACCACCACCAGTAGACCTGCGTTAAACTCTTTCAGATCTTCTGCTGCAGAACATCTTCAAGCCAAACATGTCAAGTACCATCACGCCCCGCAGGTGCAGGAGGTACGAGAACACCTCATTCAGGGACTGCGTGGAAAACGAAGAGCGCCGTTTTCCACGCAGTCCCTGAATGCACCTGCAGACAGGTCCTGTTGGTTTTGGGGTTTTTTATTGTTTTGAGCTTTCATGAAGGTTTTTCTTACAGTTCTGAGCGCATTCACTCGGACCTGGACCGACCTCCGTCTTTACCTCCGATGACTCGTTCTCCACACAGGAGATCTGCTCCAGCCGAGTCTGACACAGACGCTCCACCCAGTGCTGCACTTTCTCCGACTCCTCCATGTCCTCCCTCTCCGTCTCTGAAACCTGGGATGGAGGTGAGGCCCGGCGGCCAAAGAGTGACACCGTCTCACCTTCTCACAACAACCAGGCGGCTCCGCCCACACAAATGTTCGGTTTCACGTGCGCCCACTCCAGGTGTTCTCGTACCTCCTGGACCAGCCGATTGATCTTCAGCTGTTTTTCTCGTTCGTACATCTCCTCTTTCTCTTTGGCGAGTTTCAGCTCAAACTCCATCTCCTTCTTGTTCTTCTTCTGCTCCTGCAGCGTGTCGGTGTTGGACACCTTCTTCTTCTTTTTCTTCTTCTTCTCTCCTTTCTGAGGTGCACCGTCAACCAATGCAAGTAAAACGCCGATAAATGAACAACGCAAATCACACAGCATGGCATGCACCAACTGGGAGATACCGGGACTGACGTCTTCCTAATCGTCTAGAGGTTTCTGGTCCCTCTCACACACTGCAAACTGTTGAAAATACCTTACGGAGTGATGGAAGTTTCCCCTCATAGCGATAAAACCAGCCAAACGCTACGGATGGAGATGAGAAAGAGTCACATTTCAAGTTAAAATCCAAGAACCTGCAGGTTCAAACATCACAGTTTCTTCCTTTTTAAAGAAAGACCTTGCAAACCAGCCACCGCCTGTCAGGACGTCTGCAGACCTCATGCACGCGTCTGCAGCATCAATCAATCAATCAATCAATCAAATCTTTATTTATATAGCACTTTCACATCTTCCAGACATCCAAAGTGCTGCACACTTATAACTACACTAAAACCATAGGTAAAATTCAAAGAAACACAGTAAAATGATAATAAAATCATCAATAAAAGAAAACACTAAAAAAAAAAAAAAAAAAAAAACTGTCTTATTATCATTCTCTCTGGTGTTAAAAGCCAATGTAAAAAGATGAGTTTTTAGCAGAGATTTAAAATCATTTAAGGATCTGGCAGATCTCATTGACAGGGGGAGACGATTCCAGAGTTTAGGAGCAACCACTGAAAACGCTCTGTCCCCCTTAGTCACCAGTCGCGTCCTTGGAACCTCTAAGCATGTATACAGAACGTCTGCAGCATGTCTGCAAAACGCCTCCACCATGTCTGCAGCACATCTGCTGTATGTCTGCCGCATGTCTGCAGACCTCATGCACGCGTCTGCAGCATAACTGCAGAACGTCTGCAGCATGTCTGCAAAACGCCTCCACCATGTCTGCAGCACGTCTACAGACCTTATGCAGCATATCTGCGGCACATATGCAGGACGTCTGCAGCATGTCTGCAGCACATCTGCCATGTCTGCAGCACGTTTGTAGACCTTATGTAGCACGTCTGCAGCATATCTCCAGCACATCTGCAGCACATATGCAGACCTTATGCAGCACGTCTGCAGCATATCTGCAAAACGTTTCCAGCATGTCTGCAGACCATCTGCAGCACGTTTCTGTCCACAGCAGCTTCTCACCCTAAACCAAAACAAACATCAGCTGCTGCTCGTCTCTGACCAACAGGAGCAGGAGAAACGTTTAACCATGAAGCAGCATTTTGGTTGTCAAAGGAAACCCAACGCTGGTCTCTGTGCACAAACATCCGTCTATGGCTGCTGCGGCTGCGCAGTTTCATGTGCAGACTCACGTGCTCATTCTCCTCATCTTCATCTGTTAAGGTGGCTGCATCAGCGTGGAGAGGAGGTGGTAAAACAGCACAGCACACAGCAGGTGAGGAACAGAGCATGCACAGAGAAAAGACGGGTCAAAAGTCACGGAAAAGTCCAGAAGGAAAAGGGTTCATGCACTTTTTAGAGAGAAGAGTCTGCTCATACGAGAACTCCGGGCTTTTGGAGACGGGCTGGTTTTGATCCCCGGTGGGGCAGGTGAGGGGGTCCTTGGACTCTTCGGCCGGTCCCGGGTTCCCCAGTCCTCCTGCCAGTCTCGGTTATGCTTCTTCTCTGAAGCCTCAATCCTTTAGAGGTGGAGGAGACGGTTCAGAGAGTGTCACGTCTTTTTGCATTTCAGACTTTAGAAACAAATGTTTGCATACTTTTCCATCTCCCTTTTGTATCTCTCCTCCTCCTCTGCAGTTTTTTGAGCGATCTCCATTTTTCTCCTGTGAAACACACAAGCCTCATTTCATGTTTCATGCACTGCAGACGTAAAAAGACACGACCTTCAAGAAGTTCTTTCATCAAACAAGATCTTCAAGAAAGCTGCTTGTGGCTTCAGAGGATCCCAGGCTCAATTCTTCTTCCCAAAGGCAGCGGTGGATGCAGTCTGTTTTTGCTGAAGTGGAAGTTGTTCTTGTTACTTCCACTGACTTTATTTGAGACCTGAACTGAGTGATTTGATTTACCGGTAAATTATAAATTGTGGTGTATAACAGAAGGGAGGATGACCTTTTTTTGTTTTCCTGTTTCCTCACAAAATCCTTATTCTTAAAAATATAAAGCAACTAAAAGCAAAGAGACAGAACAGAGCAGTTCCTGTTCCAAAACCGCCTGATTTCACCAAAATGTTGGAGAGAAAACACATCAGCTCTACAACCAAACACAAAAATGCTGCTGACACAAAGGTACACATCATTAAAATCATCCTCACAACAGATCAGCTGGGTCTCTTCATGCACTAAATAATGAAGGTATGGGAGTCCATTCAGCAGCTAAAAGGTCAATAAATCAATATGTCTGCTGCAAGAAAGGCTTGGAAACCAGGAGGCTCCTGACTTTTGTTTGGTTGTAACTGCAGGCTTCATCCGTTCCTTCAAACATGTTGTCATCTGCAGAGCCTAAAGCGAGCAGGTCTGGAAACTTCAACCATCAGAGCTAAACGAGTCCCGAACGTCCCGGCTGGTGTCCTCATTACTCACTGCCTCTCCTTCTCCTGCTGCTCTTTAATGATCTTGTTGGTCTCCATCGCCGTCCTCTTCTGCTGCATCAGCTCCTGCCTCTGCAGCTCCCGGCGCGCCTCCGCCGCCAGGCGCTCCTCAGTCGTCATGAACAGCTCGCTGCCCTGAGAGAGACACCAGCAGGAGAAGGCAGTGAGGGACACTGTGGGGGGGGAAGGAACGGAAGGAGGACTTTGGTCATCTCTGTCAGATCTTTATTAAAAGTGTAATAAAAACTGCTGCACTAAGGAGTGAAGTGTCTGTTATTTACAGTGGAAAGATGATCTGAAATGTGATGAAGGAAGCGGAACTCTCAGCCTTCAATATCAAACCAAAACACGGAAAATTCTCCTCATCCCACAATAGTGCCTCCCTGCACGGATGACATAAAAGGTTCACTTTCGTCTGATTATGGACCAACGGTCCAGAACCGTCATCAAACATCAGAATGCAGAGCATGAGCATGAAGAGTGCCGCCGCCTCGCTCTGCAATCACTTCAACATCAGCCCAAACGAGTCACACTGATGAATGTCTGCATTCAGCGCCGCCACTCATCCCATGGACCCCCCCTGCCTCCATGACGAGGGTGAGGAGGGAAGAGGAGCAGCAGGAACCATGCAGAAGAACTGAAAGCTGGACCACAGGAAGCCACGGCGCTGCGGGATCGAGTTCAGGAGGCCGTCAGTCAGTGAACATGAGAGGAAAGCAGCAGTGCAGGAAATCCCATCTGTTCACGTTGGAGAAAAAAACACCGGATTCTGACTCAGTTCTGCTCATGTGCTGCAGATGTTTCTGCTGGATTTCTACTAAACTTCTTCTTTTGTCACCTTGAATGAAATGAGCATAAATGAGCACGACGTTTTCACTAGAAAACAGAAAACTACGGAAAACCCACAATTTCATGAACTTAAAGACAAACTCAGAAAAAAGTACAAGATAGAAAACAAAAAAGAATTGTATTTTATATGAATATGAAATATTTAGTAAAACACATTAAAGCACCTGGAAAAAAAACTTCCTTTGTTGGAAAGCAGCAGATGGCCCCACAGAGAAGCCCCCGATGAGAGGGATGCCCCCCAGAGGCCCACCAACACAGAGGGATGCCCCTGCAGAGGGACACCCCCCCAGAGGGCCACCAACACAGAGGGCCACCCTCACGGAGGGACTCCCCCATGGAGAGACACCCCCATGGAGAGAAGCCCCCACAGAGGGACGCCCCCGCAGAGGCCCACCAATACAGAGGGATGCCCCCACAGAGGGCTACCCTCATGGAGGGACACCCCCATGGAGAGAAGCCCCCGATGAGAGGGATGCCCCCCCAGAGGCCCACCAGCACAGAGGGATGCCCCTGCAGAGGGACGCTCCCACAGAGGGCCACCAACACAGAGGGCCACCCTCACGGAGGGACTCCCCCATGAAGAGACACCCCCATGGAGAGAAGCCCCCACAGAGGGACGCCCCCGCAGGGGGTTGCCCCCCCCAGAGGGCCACCAACACAGAGGGCCACCCCCGCAGAGGGACGCCCCCGCAGAGGGAACCGCCCCACCTCCACGGGGGGAGCTGCTTTAGAAGGAGTCGGTTACTTTTTCACAAGTATTGATAGAAACACGATAGCAGGGAAAACATCAAAGTCTGTACTTCGTCTCCTCACACTCGGTACTTACGGCTCCGGTCAGGACTGTGATGGTCAGACTCCTGCTGCTCTTCAGGACTTTGATGGCCTGAAACCCCGAAAAGACCAGACTTCAGGTTTGGAGACGCAGCACCACATTATGTATGGAGCAGCGAGCATCACAGAGGACGCGGATCCGATCCAAGTCACCTCTTTGTGGTCCAGAGCGGTGAAGTCCACGCCGTTCACCTCCACGATCTGGTCTCCAGCCTGCAGTCAGACAGGAGAGCATCAGTGCCTCCAGCTTGAGGCTTCATTGAAGCTCTGAAGGCTTTGGTGAAACCACCTCCAGGCCGACTTCAGCTGAGAGGGAGCCCGGCTTCACGTTGCTGATGTAGATCCCAGGTTTCTGGGTGGGACCGCTGGAGATGCTGATGCCCATGCCCTTTTCCCCCACCAGGCTGAGGAAGACCTTCTTCTCCTTGATCTCCTTCCCACCAATTGATGTCAAACCAGCGATGCTGCTCCTCTTCTCCTGGAACGGCACAGATGAGGAGTAGACAAAAGAAAACCCGCCCAAACGGAAAACTCACGAGGAGGAAGAGGACGTCCTACCCCGGACTCCGACACGAACTGATCCACAAACTGCCATTTGAGGGGCTCCTCTGAGGAGCTGAACCAACGACAGGAGAAGCAGCAAAGACCTCAGAGACCTCCCCACATCAATTCATGACAGGATGAAAAAGAAAGACCAACCTTTTGACGGGAATCATCCCCACATCTGCAAAACAGCAGAGCGTGTAAAACTAACAATTCAAATGAATGTTACGGCGGAACGCTTTACGCAGGGCGGCTGACGCACGTCGAACTTTGAGCGACACCGTTTTGGTGGTCTTGATGAGACTGATGACCTCCTCGTGGATGCAGGACGAGATGGAGTATCCGTTGATGCGGACGATCTCATCTCCAACCTGGAATCAGCGCAGAGTCAGACGCCGTTCAAAGGAAAAGTTATGAGAACCGTAACGCGGCCCCAAACGTTTGTTCCACCAGGTCCCAGCTGAAGGGATGCAGGCATCCATGACACCTGGAGGAGATCTACAGATGTTGTCCGGTCCTGATGCTGGAACACTTTCTCGTTTCCAGTTTTCCAGTCAAACAAACAGAAGCTCCAGAAAAACTAATTATCCTGTAATCATGTTACTCATCCACTCATTAAGGCATTATTCACATTCAATCAATGCTATTAGTGCCACAGATGTTATCTTGTTAATTGGGGAACTCTTGAACTTGAGGCGTACTGTAGATTACCCACAATGCACCTGCAGTAATTGGCATTGCATCTGTGTGGTCTGCACAGATTTCGGTTCTAGGCACAGATTTTAAGGATTTCTCTTTAATAACCAGCTGATTGAAACAAACTGGAGACACCAAAGGCTGGTCTTTACTCCACCTAGTGGCTGCTGTTGGTATTGTTTCAGGGAATCAGGCCCAAAGTGATAAGGAGACAAGTTTATAAAATACACAAAAAGAAAAATGTAACAAATAAATAAATAAATAAAAATGTGCCATAAAATAAAACTGAGATCAAATTTTTGTTCAGAGAGATAAAGGTGGACTCACCTGAAGGCCGACGTTGTCAGCCTGTCCGTCTTTAACTATCTGTGACACGTAGAGACCGCAGCCAAACTCCAGGCCCCCGCGCACGCTCAGGCCCAGTCCGTCGCGGTGGGTTCTGTCCAAGCGCACCTCCTTCAGCTTCCTGCTCCATCAGGGGGTCGGGGAACACAGAGCACACGGTTCTGAGGTTTAGCCCTGTAAAGGACGGGGGTTTGATGCTGTGCGTGGGACGCTGGACGTACCGGGACCTCTTCGGGGTGAGCAGGTCGTACTCCACCTGGTGTTTGAGAGGAATGAGGGGTCGAATGGCATCAAACAGCGGGAGGCGCTTGGGTTCATTGATCACCAGCTTCAGGTCTCCCACCAGCACGGGCAGATCCATCGACCTGAGGAGGAGGAGGAGGAGAGCCGATGACATCAACGTCTCCATCTGAGGGCCAAACAGGTCTCTGCTGTCCACTTCAGCACCACGAGGAAACTAAACCCAGCAACTGAAGAGCCGAGGACCGTCCTCTAAGAGGATAGAGTCTCATCTGGACAGAGAAGACGGATGGTTTGAAGAGGGGAATAGAGAAACCTTCTCTCTACAGGGGAGTCTGAGACCTGTTCTGTCTGCAGTCATCAATTCCTATTTTTTCCCCAAGAACCCCCCCCCCACCACTGAACCACACCAAGACCCCCATCTATATGAATCCCATAGAAGCATAAGAAATTCTAAAAACCGTCAGCTAACTCTAAACCAAAACAACTACAGACTGTAACAGAATGAATATGTTGGTGATAAAAAAAGGTCATTGATTCCATTGTTGACCCGCTGACCTACATTTGCAATTTATCCTTTCAAACAGGAACATTTCCACAAAAAATGAAAATATCCAAAGTGATTCCATGACACAAATCAGGGGACAAACACCAACTAACAAATCACAGACCAGTGTCTTTACTCTGCCAGTTCTCAAAAATACTGGGAAAAGGATTCCTCATGAGGCTGGAAAGTTTTAGAGAAAAACACCAACTAATATCTGACGACCAATATGGTTTCAGAAAAAACAGATCAACGTCCATGGCGATAACGCACCTAACCAAAGAAATGATAAATGACACTGACAATAAAGAGTTCGCAGTAGGAGTGTTCATGGATCTGAAAAAGGCTTTTGACACAACTGATCATAAAGTTTTAGTAAACAAACTGGAAAGATATGGAATACGAGGACCAGCATTAAAATGGTTAAACAGTTACATTAATAACAGCCAGCAGTTTGTCCAACTGGACGACTGTCAATCATCCCTGCTATATTTAAGCTGTGGAGTTCCACAAGGGTCAATATCAGGCCCCTCACTGTTCATCCTTTACATTTATCACATCCACATGGTGTCAAATACACTTAAAGTGTGGATGCCATGCTTTGAACAACTTTGTCAAATAATGGCATAATGTGGCATTATGGTTTCCCCGGTGAATGCCGCCAGCAGAAATCTAAAACCAAAAGCACAGGACTCTCCGACACAGGAAACCGAGACTGTGCTTTTAAAGAAATAGACAACCTTTATTTGAAATTGTTAAAATTCCTATTCTAAAAGATACCCAGAAGAGTCACTAAATCAGCCCACAAGTCAGCTGCACCCAGCTGTGCGCTCTGTTGCAGTGCACCCGGCTCAATGCCACACCCCTTGCATCCAGTGGCCGTAGCCGACGCCAGTCCTAGGTGGTGGGACACTGGGCCTGGTTGTGCCTGGGGCGATGGAAGGCCAGAAGGGGGGACTCGCTCCAATAGCTGTTAATCCTGCTGTGTCACACCGCTCGCCAGTGCGTGGATGACAGCAGTCACTGACACTCTGTATGGAGCACACACACGATCCCCAAAATGCCGGCCGTGGCACCGCTCTTGGACCACGGTGCACCAGGTTGGGCAGAGCAGGGATGAAACAAACAATGGAAACCAAAACAGCGGCACCTACAAAATAAGTGTAAATTAACACAAATAACCAAGTATAACATAACACACACACACACACATACCTGCTCCCGCAGCTCAAGAGGACTCTGCACAGGAGTTGCATGAGCGGCCAAACACTGCCTGCGATCTACACAGTGATAACAATAAGAATGGTGCGGCAGCAACTTGGAGGTGAACAAAGCACAAACCTACCCGGCTATGGTTAGGGCCCTACACACAGCCAAAGGCTGCTGCACCTTCCACCTGGAAGCAGCAGGTCTCTGCCTGAAGCTCTACTGACAGGCTTTTATCAGCCCTCTTCTAATGAAGCAGCTGGTGTGCCAGGTGATCTCAATCAAGTGGCCCTCTGCCTGCCACACCAGCCCCCCCGTTTTGTATCGGCGCCCGACGATTATGACCAAGGCAGAAATAAAGCTGACACGTTGGCGTGTTGCTTCATATCCCCAGCATTCCGCCCACCTGCAGCTCTTGGCAAACGGTGGATGTTAGAGTGGTACCCTGCTGTAGACCGAGTCGTCCTCCGTACCACCTGCTGAACACCATCTGCACCAGAGGGACATGGGGACACCCCCTTCACCCGGGACGGACCTGCCTGTGATTTGGTGGCACCGTCTCTGCTAACTGACGGCCCGGTGCCAAATCCAACAGGTCTGCCAGGATCCTCAAGCTGCAAAAACAAGTCCTCATCTGCCGAGTCATCAGGGTCAACAAGCACTTGAGGGGGGGGTGGAGAAAAAAAAATTTGCCTCTGAGCCCCCAAAAATGCTTTCAAGAGAGTACGGTGAACCCTCTTGATCTTTGAAGGATCATGCTGTGGGGCGATAGTATACACCACTTGCCCAGCACCTGGAGTTTCCAAGACCTTTTAAATGGTGGAGCTCCAAAGATCTTGGATTTTCTTACGACCACGTACACTGTAATCACGTAGGAGAACTAACTGACCCTCGTCCAGAGGAGCCTCCTGAACATGCTTGTCATGGTTCCGCTTCCTACAAGCAGCTAACAGCTAACCGGTCTTTGGCCACATCAAATGCCACACGCAGGCGCGCTTGATGTTCTTCCACCCACTCATGGATGGTCCCGTTGACAGGTTCCTTAACCTGTCCCAACTAAAGTCAATGGGGAGCCTGGGTTGCTGACCAAACATCAAAAAGAATGGAGACTCACCAGTTGTTTGATGCGGCGTGGTATTATAACAGAATGTCACCTGTGGCAGACAGGAGTGCCAATCTCTCTTGCGTGTTACCGGCAAGGCTCTAAGGAGATTGTGCAACGTTCTGTTAAACCGCTCACATTGCCCATTACCGGCAGGGTGATACGGGGTGGTCCTCGACTTCTCGATGCCATAGAGCCCACAGAGTTGCTGAATCAGCTGGCTCTCAAAGCTGCGCCCCTGATCAGAATGAAGCCGTGCTGGAACACCAAACTTTGAGAACCACTCTGCGACAAGAACCTTGGCAACTGTGGCTGCTCGCTGGTCTCTGGTAGGGATGGCAACCGTGTACTTGCTGAAGACATCAGTTAAAACCAGCACATTCTCAACTCCGGTCCGTGAAGGCTCCAGGATGGTAAAGTCCATGGCCACCAACTCATTCGGCCTAGATGCTATAAGGTGTCCCAAGGGAGCAGAATGTGAACGGCTGTTATCCTTGGCCAACTGACACCTCTCACAGGCCTGACACCAATGAGCTACATCTTTTGACATACCTGGCCAGTAGCACCGAGCTCTTAATAATGCTAATGTCCGTTCAATGCCCTGGTGACCATGATGTTGGTGAACCTGTTCCAAAACCTCCGGGATCAATATTTCTGGCAGCAGCAACTGGAAAACCTCCTGCCCACTATCTTGCATGAGAACCCTGCGGTAGACCAAACCATCAACCTCTGCAAGATTTTTCCATTGCCGCAGCAGGGTAAGGGCCACCTTAGACAGACCCTCACGCTCTGAGTAGTTGGGATACCGTTGGTCTCGCCAGAAAGGGAGAACGCTTGCCAACACGGGATCGGAAACCTGCAGGTCCTGAACCTCTGCAGTATTTCGCTGTGGGAACACAGGCATCAACTGTTCCGTCTCACAGTGGGCAAGTACTGGCTGTACCTGAACCTGCTGTAGGTCTCTAGGTAGTGAAGAACCAGGTGCCATGTTGCCAACCTCTGCTGAGCTATGATTGGGATGTCGTGACAGGGCGTCCGCATTCCGGTTGACTCTACCAGAGCGATACTTTATCTCATAATCGAACGCCGCCAACTGTGCCACCCAACGCTGCTCCATCGCTCCCAGCTTTGCTGTAGACAAATAACTCAGCGGGTTGTTATCGGTGAATACTACGCAATGATGTCTCAATAGGTATTCACGGAACTTCTCTGTCATGGCCCATTTAAGAGCCAAGAACTCCAGCTTCATAGAGCTGTAGTTTTGCATGTTACGCTCTGTAGCTTTTAGTCCCCTACTGGCATAGGCAATGGGCCGCACACTGCCACCCTGCTCCTGGGACAAAACTGCACCAAGGCCATTATGACTGGCATCCACTTCCAAAATAAAGGGTAGTGTGAAGTCAGCATAGGCCAAGACTGGCGCTGATGTCAATTTCTGCTTCAGAGCATCAAAATTCTGCTGGCACTCAGTGGTCCAATGACCCTGCAGGCTAGATGCTTTGCGCCTTCTGGATTTGGTTCCATCCAGTTCGCCCACAAGCCGATGTAATGGCGCTGCCAACCGGGCAAACCCCTCTACGAACCGGCGGTAGTAGCTGGCAAACCCCAGCCGCTCCCCGTTCCGCGTGGCGCGGAACGGGGAGCGGCTTTCTGGTGACGGAGAGTTTGTGCCGGTGTTTTGGACTCCCGTGTGCGGTGATGTGTGTTTCAGAGCAGGGGAGCTTGACCGGGGACGTGGGGGAGATTGAAGGGGAAGAGAGTGTTTCTTGAAAATCCACCAGCCAATCAAAATCCTCACCCAAAAGTACGGGACTTGATTGACATGCAGAATGGCCAATCGGACATCCTCTGACACATACGTCACTGCAGACGCGAGTTTAAATCCACTCAGCGCAAACTCTGCCTTCAGAACGTCTTTTTCTCCCCGCACATCATGTCCCCGGTAGAATTCCAGCAACCGGAGTTTATCAAAGCCTCCCCGCGTTTCTCCTCCTGCTATAAGCTCTGCAGTTCTCGCCCGATAAATACGAGCTCATCAAGGAAGCTGCGAGGTGCGCGCTTCGTACGGAGCCAGCAGCGCCAAATGCCTCACAATATGCCACGCTGCCCCCATTGCACCGTTACAGCAGAGCATGAATACGATGGTCGCTGCTTTCTGTCTTTGTAATAAAACGCCTCATCTGTTAATACAAAAGTATCTTTATGTAAACTCACTGTGTAGTTTTTAATCATCAGTACATAAACAATAATGTTGAAATAAACATGTAACAAATAAACATGAAGATAAAAAGAAAGAAGTACTTTTTTTTTATCTTTTCTGGCCCGCAATCTACACTTATGTCCTTGAAAATCGATCGCGATCGACGTAATGAGCACCCTTGATATAATATATATGCATAATATATATAATGATGTCAAAACGGGTTGTGGCTCCGGGTGCTTTTTTTTCCATTAGGGGCGGTCCCAAATGGCTCTTTGATTAAAAAAGGTTGCCGACCCCTGATCTAGTGAAAGTGTATCTGTGTATAAATTCCCAAAACAAGAAACGCTGCTGAAAAGGGGAAAGTTCAAGAAGGTGGACGGCGAAGGATTTTTCCCTCCAGATCTGCAGGAGAGAAGTCTGCGTTTTCGAAGGGACAAAAAAACCGGGACACAAACGAAGAATTTTGAACGGAGAGTTGGGAGGAGGATCTTGGCTTCTGAGTCGAGGAAAGGCGGGTGAGCTGGAAGCGAGCGAGCCGTTTTCTGGGTCGGAGAGGACGGCGCTGGAGTCGGTCGGGAGCGGAGGCTGCTAAGCTAGTGTGCATCACGATGGATCACATTGAGGCGAAGTAGTCGTGTTTTCTGTTGTCCTTGGATCCAACTGGAGTATTTCAACGCACTCAATGTTTTGCAAGAGAAGCAACAGGCCTGCAACGTTTTTTTTCTATTGCTTTTGAGGTGCCGGTACCGTGAGTAAACTGAACTGTGTGTGTGTGTGAGCGCGCGCGCGCACGAGAAAAGGTTTCAAACTGGTTCAAACAGGTAAAACTGTTATAATTATAATTTATTAAACAAAGCTTTTGCAAAATTTGGCTAAATATTGAAAGATCTCTGGAGTCTCTTTATTTTCTTATTAGGAGACACGCTTTGATTTATCAGGTGCACCTTTTCTGGTATCCACCTGGACATTGTTCGAACCCAAGCACCC
>JAUDJI010000646.1:0-13110 GCA_037389245.1 Oryzias sinensis | reverse complement strand
CATGATGTAATGTGATTTATTGTATGTCATGATGTCATCTACACACATGAAAACACACACTACGCACACACAAAATCTCCGTGTGGTGTGTGTGCAGTGGGGCGGCATTGTATGATTGTCTGGTTTTTAGTTTTGAAAGGTTGAAAGTGTTTCTAATGTTTAAGATATCCATGCATTTCAGTTAGTGTACAAAATATGTCAAATTAATTGGTCACATCATATTTCTCTTTGTTCATAAATCTTTTGTATTGGTCTGCATAATTTCTATTTTGTTAGGATTTATTTCATTAAACCCTGCAAGGGCACAATTGTACATAGGGTTCTATGGTGTAATGGTTAGCACTCTGGACTTTGAAACCAGTAGTCTGAGTTCAAATCTCAGTAGAACCTTGAAACCCAACCAACTCTCCTTACTCCTTTTTACTACATTGATCTCAACAATCCAGCACCTCAATGTAGTAATTTAAAACTAACATACACCCTCAAACATGCCTTTAGTTTTCTGGCCTCTGGGAAGAGAGAAAGAAAATCTATCTAATCCTCACTGTTAGTTTACAGAATATTCCATATAATTTTTTACACACACACACACACACACACACACATCTATGGTAACCGAGATAAAGTTTCATCAATAAAATATATATATTTAATTAATCAATCTTTATCTTGGTTACCATAGATTCAAATTTTTTACAGTTTTTCTTGTAGAATCATGTAACATTACAGTTGCTTGGAGGGTTCTATGGTGTAATGGTTAGCACTCCAGACTTTGAATCCTGTAGTCTGAGTTCATATCTCAGTAGAACCTTGAAACTCTCGTAACTCATCATTGTTACATGGATCTAAACAGTAGAGCAAGTGAAACTATTTAATTTAACCCTTGTGCTATTCTAGGCTCTGTAACATTGGGAGTTGGGTCATCTAGACCACCTAGACAGTGCTCTGAACCTTTTTTATTCAATGATTTGTGATCTTCACTGGTGTCCATGGATTACATGAAATCTTTCCACCTTTATCCACCTTTGTCATGGTAGGGAGAACACGTCAATTTGAGGATGGGGTTATCTAAGATAGCACAAGGGTTAAGCCATATTTAAGCCACAAATGTAATTTATTGTTTCCTCCTAGCCTGAACTCCCTTGAATTCCTGGGTAAATAAAGGTTAAATAAATAAAAATCAAATTAAAAAGAATGTTTAGTTTGTTCACTTAGTCAATTAATTTATGTTACTGATAACAAAAATATACTGCATATATTTGATCCAATGTATTATAGATTTACTTTATAAATTTATAAACTGATCCAAGTGACCACTATTTAATTCTGGTGAGGTGTGGAATGAACCTCTTAGCCCACCATGGAGCGATTTAGTTGCACTTGTTGCAGCTTTCAATTTTGACACATTCAATTTTGAGTCACAGCTGCCTTTAGAGGTGGATATGGGCTGTCAGACGGGCGAAACATGGACAAACTTGTACTGGGTACGCAGGTGACCCCTACAAAATGTCAAGGTCATAGACCGCTAGCTGAATGGGTAAACAAAGAAATGTTCATGCAGATTTTTTCCTACGGCATGCTTCGGGTGACACGTTGTAGTGAACACTTATACAACACATTAAGTAAGGGAGAAATAGGTGAGATGCAGGCGTAACAAATTTGAAATACTTTTATTTTAAAGAACCCGTTAGTGCAGTTCATATAACAAGCTAGCTGACTGATGATGGCGCCGGTGAGGTCGGCAGCCGTCGCGTCTGCTCCGACCTATTTTATCTATTTTACCTCGTTTTTTTTTTTAAGTTAATTTTTTAAGTTAATTTTTAACAACTCTAAACCGGCTATTTACATCACCATGGGGTGCATTAGGTACGATCGAAATGCTCTCATTTTTCTTGCTTTACAACGTACTCACGTTTCGACGTTTCTAACTCCGGATCCGAGTTGGCCGAGACAGATCCTGAGAGAGAACAAAGGACACGACCCGAAGAGGGGGCCCCGAGGGAAACGAGCCGGCGTCAGGAACAGGCTGAGAGCCCAAGCACACCGCACACCTCTGCCTAGCATCCTGCTCGCCAACGTCCAGTCACTGGAGAACAAGCTTGACGACCTCAGGGCCAGGGTAAAGTTCCAGAGAGACATTCGGGACTGCAATCTCCTCTGCTTCACCGAGACATGGCTGAATCCAGCGTTGCCGGACTACGCCATACAGCCGGCCGAGTTTTTCTCGGTTCACCGAGTGGAGAGGACCCGCGATTCGGGGAAGACAAGGGGAGGTGGAGTGGTGCAGCTGGTGCAGCTGGTGCAACAGCGCAAGTGTTGTTCCTCTTACACGCTCCTGCACACCCAACCTGGAACTATTGACCATCAAATGTCGTCCTTTTTATCTTCCCCGGGAGTTTACATCGGTCATAATCAGTGCCGTTTATATTCCACCAAAAGCGGACACGGACGCTGCCCTATGTGAGTTGCATGAGGCACTCACACAGCACCAGACTCAACACCGGGACGCTGTGCTTATTGTGGCAGGGGACTTTAACAGTGCCAACCTCAAATGCGCAGCGCCGAACTTCTACCAGCACATCACCTGCCAGCCAGGGGCAAAAGGACACCGGACCACTGTTACACAACAGTTAAGGATGGTTACAAGGCACAATCTCATCCACCGTTTTGGAAATCTGACCATCATCTTCCTCATGCCAAAACATAGACAAAGGCTCAAACAGGAAGTTCCGGTTCAGAGAGAGGTCACGCGCTGGACAGGCCAATCGGTGGCCGCCTTACAGGACGCACTCGAGGACGCTGATTGGGACATGTTTCAAAACAGCTCCGATGACATCAACATGTTTACGGAAGCGGTTGTGGGATTTGTGGGGAAACTAACGGATGACACCGTACAGAAAACTAAAATCAGAACGTTTCCCAATCAGAAGCCGTGGGTGGATAAAACCATCCTTGACGCTCTGAGATCTTGCACCCTTGCCTATAACGCGGGACTTGCGTCCAGGGACATGGAGCTGTATAAGGCTGCGTCGTACAACGTCCAGAAGGCGGTGAAAGAGGCGAAGAAGCGCTACGGGAGGAAACTAGAGTCACAACTCCAACAGAGTGACTCCAGGAGCCTGTGGCAGGGACTAAGAACATTAACGGACTATAGAGCACCAACATCCGGTGTGACGAACGCGGACAGGACTCTGGCAGACAAACTGAACACCTTCTATGCTTGTTTCGAGGCTGCAGCTAAGGACGCTAGCGTTGCTAATGCTAGCGTTGCTAATGCTAGCGTTGCTAATGCTAGCGGAACTAACGGCTGCAGACAGGAAGTCACTACCAGTACCAGAAACGCGTTTATCATCTCCGAGCATGACGTGAGGAGAGCCTTCAGGAGAGTAAACACCAGGAAAGCACCAGGTCCAGATGGCATCTAAGGTAGAGTCCTCAGAGCCTGCGCAGACCAGCTAGCACCTGTGTTCACAGAGATATTCAACACTTCTTTATCTCAGTCGGTGATCCCTACATGCTCTAAGGAGTCTGTTATTGTTCCAGTCCCAAAGAAACCCCATCCTACTTCCCTCAATGACTATCGACCTGTAGCCCTCACCTCAGTAGTAATGAAGTGCTTTGAGCGACTTATCAAAGACTTCATTATCTCCTCATTACCTGACACACTGGATCCACTACAGTTTGCTTACTGTTCGAATCGCTCAACGGATGATGCTATCTCTCATCTACTTCATACTTCTCTCACTCATCTGGACACTAGAAGGTGAAATTATGTTAAAATGCTCTTTGTCGATTACAGCTCAGCATTTAACACCATAATTCCCTCCATACTCACCACCAAGTTGGAGCACCTGGGACTCAGCCCATCTCTGTGTCAGTGGATCTCCAATTTCCTAACTGGCAGACCACAGGCAGTAAGGATGGGCGGATATGTCTCAGCTTTCATCACTCTCAACACTGGAGCCCCCCAGGGTTGTGTTCTGAGCCCTCTACTGTACTCACTGTACACGTACGACTGCGTGGCCTCCACCAACTCCACCACCATCATCAAATTTGCTGACGACACCGTTGTGGTTGGGCCTGATCACTGATAATGATGAGACGGCCTACCTGAAGGAGATTGGACATCTGGAAAACTGGTGTGAGAGGAACAATCTTCTCCTAAACGTCAGCAAGACAAAGGAGTTGATAGTGGACTTCGCCACAAAGCAGAAGAGGAACTACCAGACCCCCGTCATCGACAAGAGCCCAGTGGAGAGAGTGAAAAGCTTCCGATACCTCGTTGTCCACATCACGCAGGACCTGTCATGGTCCTGTCACATCAACACCGTAGTGAAAAAGGCCCGGCAGCGTCTTTCCCACCTTAGACGCCTGAGAGACTTTAGACTGCCCTCTGTGGTGCTTAGGAATTTTTACTCTTGCACCATAGAGAGCATCCTGACGGTAAACATCACAACCTGGTTCGGGAACAGCACCATGCGGGACAGACGAGCTCTCCAAAGGGTGGTGCGTTCAGCTGAGCGCATCATTCATACCGAGCTCCCTGACCTACACTCAATCTACAGCAGGCGGTGCTGGACCAGGGCCAGGAAGATAACAAAGGACCTTAGCCACCCCGACAACGGACTGTTCTCTCTGTTGAGGTCAGGAAAGTGCTTCCGCTCTCTGAAGGCCAACACAGAGACTGATGAGGAGCTTCTTCCCGCAGGTGATACGGTCTCTAAATCAGTAAACATGGACATTATACACACAAGCCACTTTCACATATGTCACTTTAGAGCATATTTGCACTCATTCGGACATTCTGTTTTTATGTTTTTATATTTCTGTATTTTATATCTATTTTCATATTGATATTCTTTGTTTGAGGTCGCGGGCGGTCGCCTAAGCATTTCACTGCACATTGTACGCTGTATGTGTGTGTGACAAATAAAATTTGAATTTGAATGAATTTGAAATGCACACCCATAGCGTGCACCCTACTGTTAGAATTAACATCATTAGACAATCAGAGTGTAGTTTGTCTGGACGTCCTATGGGCACCCACACCTTCACACCCTATACAAAAACCATTTGCAGTCCAAAAAGAGCCAGTACTCACACCTTACTACCAATTAGAGTGTGGGGTGCGTGTAACTTATCCATAAAAACACTTCACGATACATTTACCACACGCTTGACAATGATATGTTCCATTTTCATGATGTCCCACAAGGCAACTAAAAGATGCCTCTGTGCTCCCCTTAAAATGCACCCACTTCTCTCTATGACCCTCCACAATGATCTATTTTCAAAGCAGTCCTGCGGTCTTTTCATTTTGATAATGCCGTTTTAACCCTTGTGCTATCTTAGACGACCCCACCCTTACATTGACGTGTTCTCCCTACCATGACAAAGGTGGATAAAGGTGATATAGGTGATTCAGAGCACTGTCTTGTGCCGGGGTCACCAACCCTGTGCCCACGGGCGCACCTTGTGGCGCCCGCAGGGAATGCACCAAATTTTTTTATTTTTTTATTGAAGCAAATATTCAACAAACAATTACGGCATGTCTGTCAATACCAACAATATCAATTCTGAGATAAAGGTAGACAAAAAAACAAACAAATATGAAAACAAATATAACTTTAAAAAATAGTCAATAAAAATAACGGTCTATTACAAAAGTTGAAATAGATCAAATAAATTACACAATGTCTGAGCATTCTTATGATTCAAGTAATGTAAAGATTTAGAGAATAGGTTGAGACGGTTGAGTAATCCATTAATGTGAGGTTTCTCCTTTAAGAATTTACAAGTATGAATAAAATCCTTTGAAATTACAATCAGTACATTAATCAGAAAGTCCAGATTTTTGTCAATTAATTGTAATCGAATTTTAAATAAATTCCAATTTAAAGGGTTAATGACTATTTTAGGATTTGAGCCAATTATGAAAAGAAGACCAAAACTTTTTTACATGCAAACATTCAAAGAAAGGTTTGTACATCATTTCCACAAAAGACACAAAGATATTATTTAGGAGCTTACTAAACATAAGATGAGACCATGGCAGAAAATGTCTGAAACTTCCCTTTTGTTTATTAGAAATCGGTTAGTTTGTCAAAGTTATCTGCCACATGCTGATTTTTGAAATACATTTTTTAGAAGTATTAAAGACATCTAAATGAAGAGAAAACACTTTAAATTTAGGAAAGAATCAACAATAATTTGTTTTACAACCAAGCATCGAGCAATGTATTGTTACTTGTGTTGCTGGCAGCATCTGTTGGTGTCTGTAATGGTGTATTCAGACTGGACACTCTTTTTCCAGATTATCCGGAACAAATACCCCCAAGGGGACTCTGCTCCGGGACCAGGAACCGCATTCGGACCCATCTTTCTAGGTGGTCTTGCTTCATTTCCGATCGGACTGAGCTTTGGTTTCTTCAGTCTGATCAGTCTCCGCGCAACAACTACACCTAAAAAATCACCGTAGCCAAACATTACCAGGCACAGTAGTGCATCAATGATCAGACACGGGAACTAATTGAAATTTGGTATATAGACATTGTTCCTCATACCGTTTTCCCAACAATTCACATGTCACAAACACTTATCAGCGTACCATCATAGCTGCCGTCTCCTCAGTAACTGCCTTGCAGCACGCCTCCACCATAGCAAATTATCAAAAGGGTTGTACCGGACCTTGATGCTGGCGTTCAAAGTTCGTCCCAACAAGGACTGCAACGCACAGGACTTCCATTATTTCTTCTCTAGTTGCTTTTCCCCGCCCTCATAATTCATGGCCAATGAATGAAGAGAGGTTTAGTCACATGGTTTTATTCACAAGCTATGGTCCGAAACAAAAATAACCGGTTGAAGGCATTCTGAATACAGACCAAACGACAGATTCAGGAATTGATCCGGACCAAAAGTCTTTTCTAGTCTGAATACCCCCGAAGTCTCCCTGTGAATTTATGGAACACACAAACAGAAATTATGAGTAAGATGGGTTTTTTTTTTAGCTTTTTTTATGTATTTCTATGAATTGATTTGACATCAAAATGCTCAAAGAAATTGTATGAAGTCTGAACTTTTTAAGCAGGACATGTGCTATTTTTATTTGGTGGGATTGGCCAAAAAAAGGATTTATAATTGAAGAACCTGAGTTTACCGAGTGTGGCGGAGTGTTGGCTTCACGGCAGGGATTTAGAATTGTTCGGAGTCGTGTCAACGAACCTCTGTCTCAACACACAGAACAATTATATAAGGAGTCTTAGGATACTGAGAGGCAGGGAGTGTGTGTGTGTGTGTGTGGGGGGGGGGTAGGGGGCTAAAACAGATGAATAAATGAGTTAAGTGAAGAAAAGCGAATTTGTACTTCCACTCCCCCGCCCCCTTCCTGTTGGACAGTTGAGTGCATAAGTGCTCTACCCCTTTTGGTTCCGCATCACTGGTTCTCTGCACATGTCCCAATAGGAATTGCTCTTTGGCATTAAATATGTAAAATTAGCATTTTAAGTAGAACACATTTGTGTGTCGCGCCGCACTCGCCCCACTCCTTCGCTCTGCCGGCTGCCCAGCCCTGAGCGCTTCAGCAACACAGACTCATGCATGCATATGATATGCATTTGGTCATCTCCATAGCAACGCTGATGGGGGAGGGGGGGGTCTCATACATAAAAGGATGAAAGGTGTTGACAGTGAAAGTAGATCAGAAGGAATTTATTTTTTATTTAGTGAGTTTATGGAGGAAGTAAGTCACACTACAGCTCGGTGAAGAGCAGGGCGTCTGCACCGTCACGCACATGCGCACACCACACATACACACACACTAATGTGCACTCACAAAAACGCACATACAAATACACTCATCGACAAAATCACACGCACACACATGTACAATTCCTCTTACACATAAACATGAACGCACAAAAAAACCCATACATACATAAATACACCCAAACACAAACAAATGTGCACTCACACACACACAAAAAACACACATGCGCACACCACACATACACACACACAAATTGCATTCACAAAAATGCACACACACAAATACAAATACACTCATCGACAAAAACAAACATGCACCCACACACAGACAAAATCACATGCACACACACACATGTACAATTCCACTTACACACAAACATGAACGCACAAAAAAACACATACACACGTAAATACACCCAAGCAAAAACAAATGTGCACTCACAAACATGGATATATATATATACACACACACACATAAATGCACACACCCCTAAACAAACATACATTCACACACAGAAAAATACCTAAATGCACACTTCTGCACACATGTTGTCCCTTCACACCTTTGGTCTGGATTAAGGTGAAGCTTGTTTTTTCCTGCTTCTGGTCGTGTCGTGTTTCCTTGATTTCTGTAAACAGCAGGAACGGCGTTTCTGCAAAAGCTTTCCAATGTTCTAAGAGAAGGTAAAAAATGTTGTCTCCAAAAATTTGCCGGTAAGCTTTTTGTTTCTTACAGAAAATGCCTCCGATTGGGGATTAAAATGCATCGTGGGAAACTTCTCTGCCATTGCAGTGTTTCTGAATCAACAGTCATACCACAGTAAAAAACTAGAACTCAGACTTTTGATTTACATCACACCTAAGACTGCAATAAAAGAAAAAAATCACACAACTTATTCAAAAATCTTTGTATTTAAGTCCCGAGTAAAGCCAGCAGTAGTTAGAAACAGACAAAACCATAACATTTAGTTGATCTCAACAGCTCAGCCTCATGCTCACTTGTGGAATGCTGAAAGTTTTGGAAGTGTCAAATTTTGGTGGGGTTGCTCCAGCTTTCCAGGTGGGGATCAGACTTCTTTCTCTGCATTGAAACAGGTTGCCTTGCCAGTTGTGTGCATTTTGTTTACAGACCTGGTCTAAAAGATTGCATTCATCGCATAAATGGACTGAGCTTTTGCTTTCAGGCAGTATAACTATTGTCTAACCAAAGACAGAAAACCAGTTTCTTTGAAGAACCTGACTGCTTCAGCGATTGCCGGCGAGTGTGTTTCATTCATCAGCTCATCAAAACTGTGTAACGAGTCGTGTCCTACGGATGATATCACACATTCTAAACTTCATAAGTGCATGTCATGCTCCACTTAACCCATATGAGGTTTATCTTGCTTGAAAAAATATCTCTTAAAGTAGCTTCAGTGCTTGGTTCACAGTCAAATATTCACAAGGAATACAGTGTTTTCATTGATAAATGAAGCTGATTTCAACCAGATTTCCTACAGAATAAAGAGAAACTCCAGAGGCTGCATTCAGAAAGCGGCACGAGTTTGAAAGCTGTACAACATAAAGACAAGCAAAAAATGACACCTTCAAAGAAAATTTCACCTGAAAATAAGTCGTGGTCCAAATATTCACGTCGTAATCTGTAAGAGAAATAAAGTGTGGATGCCACTGAGCTAGTGGATTCGTGCGGAGTAGAACTTGCTGCGATCATGTCAATAAGTGAAAAGTTCTATCCCTTTTAGTCATTGTTCTTTTCCTAAATTAGAAATTGATATGATAAATAAATAAAAGCACATACATACATGAATAAATGTGCCAATTGGCTGTTTTAAAATAAAATACATAGGTATTTATTTGACTTGCAATTACATAAACAGCATGACTGAATTATACAATTTGCCAAATGTAAGAAGATTTTTAATGTATATTCCATGTCTGTCACCATTAAGAATGTTTGTATTTTTTTTTCTTTACGGATTGTTTTGTGATCATACAATGCCAGGATTTAAAAACCTGCCTTAGCCCTCGTATCATATTTGATACACGTATGTCTGAAAGCATGATCGTATGGAGTCCTATACTGTTCATAATTAAATAAATAAATATTTAATTCAATAAATAAATATGACCTCATGCAAATACACAATCAACCAATAAATCTCTCATAAATATATGAAATGATCATGAAATATTAAAAACCTGCACACAGATTTTAAATTAGCCAGTATATTATTCAATATATTTCATTTTGCTTTAAAAACCTGTTCATTATTTTTAAACAGCATTTTAAAAGATTCATTTTAATCATGTGGAATATTATTATCATTGTACGTCTTTTTTCAGAACCTTGGATTTTAAATTAAATATTTTACAAAGTATCTTTGTTTTAATTTCATGTTGCTGTTTTTCACAATGACTTATTTATTTCATGATGAGCTTTTCCAGCAGAATGAGTCTGTCTGTCAATCAGTGAAAGTGGGCGGGATCTAAACGCACATTGGCTGATCCCTGGAAATCGACTCATATTCCTAGATACCCGCTCAGCGGTGTACCAGTCAGAGAGATGACATATTTCAACGACATCTGCTTTGCTGACATTAGAGATCAAATAGAGACAAACTATCTGTCTGCTGCAGAAGGTGCAAACATGGACCACTCCATTTTTGTAGTGTTAGGGTTTGTTTGGACCAAACGCCAGAGGATCTCTGGTCGTCCACATCTTGAATTTCAGGACATGGTTTCTACAGAACAGCAGGCTGCTGGATGGCTCAGTTTGCTGCGTCGGTCCAACTCTTGAATTGAAACACTGCTCATTCTTACGCCATTCACTCGGAGCTCACATCATGCCTTACACCGTGTCGGCTCGCAGAAGGCGAGCTGGCAGACTGACAGAGTCAGACCAGGCAGCTGCGGAAAGCAGAAAAAGCCTGCTCGGGCCTCCTGGACCTTATGATATATGACATATTTCCATTGAGAAAATGATTATAATCAGGTCCTCTGATTTTATTTTTCCATCTCTGGGAAAATGCTGAACCTTTCCTGCGATTACGTTTCTGACCGTAGTCGGAAAACACAGCGGAGATCACGTCCCCGTTCGGACGCCTCCAGACCTGGTTAATAAAAGAACCAGTCTGTATACTTTGGAGGAAACCTTTTTTTACTATTACTTTTCCGGGGGACAGGGCAACAGACCCTTAACTTGCGCTCACACACACACACTCTAGCGCTGGGCGCTCTGAATTGCACGTAATTTAAGACGTAGTTTGACTGCAGGAGCTGAAGACTCTCTGGGATGATCTCATGAACTCAAACATGGAAACATGGTTATCATGTGGAACTATTCAAAATAAATAAACCTTATATCTTAACATTCTCCATCTGCATTGTGCAACCATGCATTGTTACTGAGATAAGCACAGGCACCGCTCCATGTGGCAAAAAACATTAGCTGGTAGCTCCTCCCACACGCGGTGCGTTCATGGAACTCCAGTTCATAGAAGCATTGTGGAACTCCAACAGCCACCCAGCCTAACTTAGGCCACTACTAGATGTTCATGAGAAGATGAAAACCGCCGAACCGACCCCAAAATCACCCGAATTATGCATACTCGCCCATATTTTTTTATTTAATTATGAACCGTATAGGACTCCATGTGATCGCAACATTCCCTTGTGTATCTTGTGGGGTCCAGATGACCCCACCCTTACATTGACGTGTTATCCCTACCCTAACAAAGGTAGATAAAGGTGGAGAGGATTTCATGGACACCAGTGAAGATCAAGAATCATTAAAAAAAAAGGTTCAGCGCACTGTCTTGTGGGGTCCAGATGACCCCACTCCCAATATTAATGTGCCTTGGATAGCACAAGGGTTACAAACCCATTGTACACAACTTGGTTCATGTTTTCTGCCATGTAGTTCATCTTTATTCCAGTAGGGGCAGTAGAAGGTTTTGCCTGGTCAGTTCAAAATGGCTGCTTCCTTGAGATCTCAAAAACGTTTTTAGCGAGAAATGTTTAGCTGATTTCTGATGAACTCCTACTGTTCGGCAGTAACTATGTCTTAAAAACCGCATAATCATAAATAAAAAACCACTGGGAAGATAAAATAAGATGATTGGAGTGGGACTTTAATAACTGTCTCCTGTTTATGTAAGAACCTAAACATTCTTCTATTCATGGATGGTGAGCAGCATAAAAGTGTGCATTGCCATCTGTTATGCAAAGGGCAAAAATCATTAGGGAGTCGGAGGAGGGCATTTCCCTCTATTTGAGCTTCCCTTTCAGCCAGCGCTCACAGTGAGGACATCTTTGGGCAGAGACACGTGCTTTCTGAAAACACATAGTGATGTCCGACAGAACATTCCTGTGAATCATTAAGAAAAAAGCCAAAAATACTTTCATACCAAAGTGAAAACATGTACTGCAAGAGTGAACATTTGGGATAATTTGCAACCCAAGAACCTCAGGCAAGGAAACCATTTAGATTTGGTTCTTTTTTCACTGGTGTTTGTCAAGGTAATGAATGGACTGGGAGGCATATTGGAACACTGCAGCTCAACTCAAATATAGAAAGAAAGTGGTCGGATCTCAAAATTAAACCAGCATGTGTGAAAGCATGTTTCTGCCACACGAGGTGGTCCAACATGGCGGGCGCTAAAATGAGAAGCCAGTGGATTTTTTACACAAAAATTATGAAAGAATGCAGGTATACTACTCAAAATATTGCTGTGACACATCACTAATACTAAACCTAGCATTGATGCAAAAGAAACTTCTGTACCAATGGGTCAGCTGGTCCTCTGCAGCTGAGGAAGAACACCGTCAACCATCTGGGGTACGTTTAGAGACACAAGTCTGTCCATATGCAGTAACTGAAGAAACAAAAGTCCCTGCATGACCAAACATTTAAAGTCAAAAAGGTGTGAGCTTGAAAATTGGCGGAGGGCAGGAAGGAGAAAATCTAGGATGAAAAGTCCCATTGGAATCATATTATGGTCCATTCTGAAAGTGTTCACAGTTGATTATGCAGTTTTTAGCCAAAATCCAAAAACCTGTATCGTTTTCTAGGAGATAGTGTCTGCAGAGCTTCAGGAGTTCATCTCCTAAAGGTTGTGGGTGGTACTGTTGGAGTGGAACAAACCGCCCCCCTTCTTGTTGTGAAGAGTTCAGAACAGGGAGCTGGTGTGCCTCCCCGCATATTTTCGGACACAAATACACTCTTTATCAATTTTTTTTTTCATCTGCTTCTGATTCAAGAAATTTAAATAAAGAAAAGCAAAAAAAAGATATTTTTTTAGCTGAATTTTCTTTGTAAATGTCCTTCATTATCAGAAAATTGCCACT